>CAODLS010875574.1:0-15359 GCA_948243855.1 Flueggea neowawraea
AACGGCCATATCAAATTGGAAATCTCTAAATAGCCTAAAGGCACATCAGAGAAAGTGTTGTGCAACACTTGCAAACATCTCACAACAACACTAAGCTTTCTCTTGATCAAACGTGCAAATTATTCATGAACTTCTCAAGAGGGTTTTACACTTGCAAATTCATTGTTGCTTGAGAGTGTCTATTATTATTTCCGTTCTTACTTATTGAGAATATCTTTATATTTGAGAGAGGAATAGCTTTCTTGTTTGTCTAAAAAATAATTGTTGTATTGGTAGATGTTTAATCTTGCACCCATTGAAACAAGATGTTATAGAGTTTTAATCTTACAACCTTCAAACCAAAAATTTGTAGAGGTTTAATCTCACACCCATTGAAGCAAGAGACATAGTGGATTCAAAATCTCAAGGGGAAGCTTGAGGAGTGGACGTAGGCTAAGAGGGCTAAACCATTATACATCTTGGATATGATTTATTTATCCCTTCTCTCTTTATATTTATTATTTGTGTGAATTGGATAAATTATTCCTGCTTTGATTTAGCTTATCTTGAATATTTTGATAATTGTAAAAATGTTTTCAAACAAGTTTTAAAAGTTAGAAATCCAATTCACCACCCTCTTGGATTGCCATTTTGGGCCAACAATCTTAATGTCCTATAATAGAGATAACCCATCTGGCCGCTCATCAAGGAGCACATCATGAAATTCTTCAACAATCGGAGCTATTGATTTAGGAATTAGCACATCTCAGCTACCTCCTCTCCCATCAAAGCATATACCACTTATGTTATTCTGCAACTCTTGTTCAAACCTAGCTAGGGACAACAAACTACTATTTTCTTTTGCAAGTTTAGTCTTAACTCTTTAGCAGGCATAACCATAATTTTCACTCCTTTAGACACAAAATTGTAAGTATTAACCTTACCATCATGCACTATTATCCTATCAAATTGCCAAAGGCATCCCAACAACAAGTGGCAAGCATCTATAGCAACAAATCTCACCACATAGAATCTTTATATTTTGAACCAATATTAAATGTAATCAATGCATGATTTGAAACAGCTACATTGCCACCCTTCTTGAGTTAAGCTAACTTATAGGGTTTTGGGTGTTGTCAAGTCACAATGTTGAATTTTCGGCATTGCTTCTGTTGACACAACATTTTCATAACTACTAGCATCAATCATAAATTTGCATACTTTACCAGGATAGTACAAATAGACTGAAAATTTTATTCCTCAACCACTCATCTGTTAGTGTAGGTGCCCTAGGAGCCAACCATTAAGGGCACTGCATAAGTAACAACAAAATATAAAAGACATATTTTTGTTTTTCTAATTAAAATGATATGAGAATCATTTTGGTTGTTATGATTAGATCAACGAAACGATGTCCATGATATAGTGTGTTCACGACTTGTGTACCTTAACCGGCAGGGGACATGTTGGGACTTAAACACTATATCTAAATATCCATAGTCAACGATTATTGGTATTGGACATCGACAATTAGCAAGACTATTATATGGTTTGGTTGGTTCCATTTTTCCATAGAAAGTAGCTATGTGATATTTGGGCCAAACACGTAGGCACATAATTAAACGTTAACGTAGGTGTTGAACTGACCCGCTGTTGAGAGATTATATGGTAGATTACTTGAGTGTCAATGAAGAACTCTCAACTGTGGAAGATGGTGTACTAGTCCTTTCACTTGAGATCACCACGACATACTAATTTCTAGTCATTTAACTTTAATCTCATTCTATGCAACTTGATTAGGGTTGCTACAAAGGTAAAGATTTGGTTGCATCACGAAACATTTGAGCATAGTGTGTGATCAAGAAAGGATTGTCACTCTTAGTAGAATGAGGGAAGTGTCTTATTAGGCCTGTCAATTGACTAAAGAGAACTTAAATCCATGGTCTTGGTCTAATTGGTTGCAAGTTAGGAAGCTGAATCAATTTGGTGTAGTTTCTCTTAACTTGGTAATTGTTGAATTCTTTCAAGGTAAGGGATTGACACTATCCATGCCCTATACTCGAAAAGACACGAAATGACAAGGGATTGAATTACACGATCATATTCCATGACATACATAAGTTGCTCTCCGACAACTCGAGTTCATTTGGGGGTGTGATGGCTAGCTAGGGCGCAATCTTACCAAGTAATCTAGTAGTCAAATCCTAGATTACTAGCTTTGTGAATGAGGGTCTGGAGGGTCACACACAATAACACATTGTAGGAATACCATTATTCATCTCATTATTCATGAGATGAATAATGTTCAAGTGAACAATCATAGTTTGACTAGGATTCCTATTTTGACTCTTGGATGAACCTCATCAAAGAAGTGACCTAAATGTATAGGATACCTTAAGGCGACACCTAATTAATTTAGAAACTCTGAAATCTCAATTCATATGAGAATCCTAGTTTGACTAGGAATCCTAATCGAAATGGGAGTCCTAATGTAACTCGGATAAGTTCAAAATAGAAACTAATGATCATCTTATATTTCAATAAAACTAATTCTAACACTAGGATCATTCTCAATGTTGAGAGTCATAATGCAATTAGGATTCCTAATATGAATAGGATTTGAGAAACGGTAAAAACTAGTTCGATTAGTTAATATCAATAGTAAGGGTTTAGGGCGTAATAATGAGTAGCCTTAATTTGATTAGGACAACTAGGGATGAGTCCTAATTAAATTAGGATTCTCCATGTTTATTTAATTATTGGGTAATTGAATAAAATACAAAGCATTATTGGACTTGGATATATGTTGCAATGGGCTTGCAGATATTGCGCTTATGCTTGTTTAATGGGTAGAAGCTCAAAGCTTATTAAACCCAAGTTAATTAGGGTTAATTAATCTCATTACTAGTGTAAGAATGAGTTTAATTTAGTGCCAAGAAAGATGTTTTGTTTATCCATAATGAGTTCCAAAAGGACTTGGAATATCTTCCTGCAAGATAGGAAGATATCTCACTTGATGCAGACTAGAATCCTGGAGATATTGTAGGAGGTGTTTAGCAAACCTTAAACCTATTTGGACTATGTTATTTAAGGGTGTTTTAAGTGAATTTTTGAAAGCTTAAGTCGTGCATAGGGTGAGCAAAACGTTGATGCCCTTGTTGTCCTTCATCTTGCCAAAAGCTCTAAACACCTAGCTCCATAAAAGTGTTCATAGCACACTGACTCGAACCCAGTCCTAAGTCGCAAGCTCCTAGCTGTGATTATGGACCAACGTGGTGTGGATATTGATAGAGACACCATATTTTTGGTATTGTGGAGTGGTTGGTCTAACATAAAAGGATCAACAAGCTCATGACTCAGTCGTGTTCTTCACAGTTATTCGATGTTTCTACGAGGTAAACGTTCACAACTCTTTTGTTGTATGTATCAATTGTTTACATGGATCTTGAAAATTGATAATGTGTAAAAATTTCAAAACTTGTGCTACATTTTCCTTACATGTTACCCAAACATCATCATCAACAACTACTTTGGGGAACGGTGGAGGTGGATACAAGATCTTCTAATAACCAATGCCATACCGACATATCTAGTCACAATCTCCTCGTCTGCTCAATCGATATCAAATGATGGCTCTTCACCCACATCACGTCTTCTTCGCTAATTTATTCATTTTCAAAAAAAGAGCCTTATTTCTAGTCTTTCTGCAGTCAGATTGTCTGTGACCAACTTCACCACAATTGTAAGACTTAATTCCACTAGTCCTAGGCTTATTGAATCTAGCAGAATTATTTTATGTAGCTTATCCGCATGATCACCACAACCACTACAACCACCTTTAGTATTGTTATTACCTCTAATGCCACTATTACTAGACCCAATACCTCTAGTGCATTGTTATTGTTTCTCTACTAGCAATGCTCGTTGGTGTGCTACAGAAACATAAACTTGATCAAACATGTTTATTGTGTCTTGAATATGTATGCCCAATCAACAATATACTACCAACTGCTCTTTAGTCTCCTGAATCTCATTCCATGCCTCAAGCTAGTTAAATTCAATGGTAAAGTTGTCTACTGATTTGGCGCCTTGTTTAAGTTTTTCACACCATGATACAATAGGCATTGATAATTATAAGGGAAAAAGCTAGCTCATAGCTGCTTATTCATCTTCTCTCACATGATGATTTTGGACTTTTCCAGCCTCTTTTGGGTCAACTTCGTCTATTGTCACCATGTTCTAGCTCTATCTCGAAATCTAGTTGTCACCAATTCCACACGCTTGCCTTCAGCCACACCTTTAAAATCCAAAATTTCCTCTACAATCACAAGCCAATCTAGAAATTCTTCAGGTTGAAGAAGCATGGAACTTAGGAATTTACATCCTCATCCCTGTCTCCCATCGCCTACTATCTTCTTCCATATGTGGCCTACAATGTTTATGTGGCTCCTCTTCATAATACTCATCATCCTTATCAACGTCAAAATCATCATCATCAACATTCTTATGAATGGGCTTCCTCTAGCAGCTAAGATTAGGGATGTTATTCTAATTGCAATACCTTGTTCATCCTTACAATCAAACGATCCAACATAACCTCAAGCTTTTGATCTATCAACTACTCAATTCTCTGATTAAGATCATCACACTCATAAATCTCATCCAACTAATGTTGTTGATTATTCCTTCACGACGTAATATCCAAGGTCAATTGTTAGCTCTGGTGCCAACTAACAAGCGAAAGTAATAAAACTAAAGTGAATAACAATTGAAATTGTCGATTCACATATGAATATCAGATGCATTTCATCAACCTATTGATTTAATAGAATACTAGGAAAATAGACATAAAAAATGTTGATTCACAAGGTGACGTAGCAAAAGTATAAAATCAAGGGATAAATATTGAATTTATTGATTTGCGCACGAATACCGAAAGTAACCTTCTATAAACCTGTCTATTCAAAAGAATACCAAGAAATAGGCATCCAAAACTCACAAGTTTGGGAGAAAATGTCTATTAATATTATTCAACATAAACAACTAAATGAAAGTCGGCTCTAACCCCAAAGCAAATAGTCTCCAATGCCATAATTAAAAAAAGACGAAAAAAACCTTATAAAAACATTTTGGGCCCCAAAAGGCTTTAAACAACATTTTGTGGGTTTGAAACTGTGAATTACAATTAAACCTGATAATATGTCATAGATCTTTGAACGAGTTTCGATTTAATATCTTGTAGGCCCCATAACTCATCCCAGATAAAAAAGTTATAACTTTTGGAAGTTCTACTGCACGATTTGGCCCTCTTGTCCAAATCCAACACCTCAAAAAACTCCAAAGTCTGTTGGACCGCATCACAAGCAATGCCAAATTTTTGGAGAGAAGAGGACAAGGGCCAAATATTATCAAAAAACCAAAAAAACTAAATTACAAAGCTATTTCGCTACTATATATATTTGAATCCTATAATTTTCCAAAAATGTGAGAAGTCTTAAATTCCCCCAATAATAAAATAGACATAAAAATAAGCAAATTGGCACAATTGACATTGAAAAAAGAGACTCCTAGTAATAGTTGCAGCAAACTCTAAAACATTCAAAATAACGAAAAGACGATTTTTGAGGCATAAATGATGGAATTATGTCAAAAAGCGTTGTAGGTCGCAAGCATGGTTGGTGAATATTGATCATGTCCTAAACATGCCAAAATTCAACTATCGAAAAGTCCCTGAAATTACGAAACTTTCATTACTTCAATGTGTCAATATTTTACAAAAATAAAACTCTCAACTCTCGAACCACATAAATTTGGTTTTGCGCACACCTCTATCTTATTGTATACATGTGATATGCTTTTAGTATAGATTAGTCTGCGTTAAAAATAATTACATATTCAAATAATGATATACTTTAGTTTTATTATACATATGCATGATATACTCAAAAAATACACTTGAGATTCAATTTTTTTGTATGATAATAGTTTCGTCTAACTAAATTTTTGATTGTAGTATTTTTAATGGCATTCATGGGAGTTTGATATCATATTTTGTTATTGGGCCAAAACAAATTCACACATCGCAGAATAACATTTACGAATTCATGCAGTCCACTTTCAATATTTTGACAGAAATTTCAAAATTACTTACGTACAATACCAATTTTATAAATGACATTTTTATGGCCCCAATTTAGAATTGCTTAAAACTTATTTAGAACTTGTTTAGAATTTGTTTAAAATCTGTTCATTTTTAGAACTTATTTAAAACTTGTTTATATATTTATATATTATTTAAATATTATTTTTTATTTTAAAACTTGAATGTTATTTATGTATTATTAATATCTTTTTTATATGCTATTTTTTTGTACAACCCAAATTTGAAATTGTTTAAAATTTATTTAAAACTTGTTTATATTTTTTTTAAATGTTATTTTTTGTTTTAAAACTTGAGTGTTAATATAATATTGATATCTTGTTTGTATATTGTTTATATATTGAAAATAACATATATACAAGATATTAATAATATATAAATAATATATAAACACTAAATCAAAAATATATAAATTATATATTTATTTATATATTATTTTCAACATATAAACAATAAATTAACAACATATATTTTGTTTATATGCTATTTATATGTTGAAAACAACATATAAACAAGATACCAACAACAAATTGAGAACATACAAAAATACAGATTTGTTTATATATTATTTTCAACATATAAACAATATATAAACAATGGATTAACAACAATTTGACAACATATAAAAATATAGATTTGTTTATATATTGTTTTCAACATATAAACAAAATATCAACAATATATAACAACATTCAAATAACATATAAATAAGAAACATCATATAAACAACATAAGATGTCCATATGAAATAACCTATCCATACAAAATACATAACCTGTTTATAAATCTGAGAAGTGACATATGTACGGTCAAAATATTCAAAGTGTATCTGTAATGAGCATAATATATCCATACAGAATAAGTATTACAAACTTTTGTAGATGTATCACGTAACTACCACTTCATTCTTTAGATGTGATTGGAGATTATCCATAAGTATCCCATATTCCTTGTACTAAAGTACATAATCTGAGTGATTATAATAATTAAGTGATGAAAACTTCTTGTTAATTTATATTCTTACAATTATAAAATTTAATAACTATCAGGAATACAGAGGTCGGCTTAGTTATGTCTCACTCAAGAATCAGTGTAAACATAAAGCTCCATGTGCCAAGTCACATTGAAACACTTTCTCCATATACACACATTACAAACGCAAAGCATCCCCCACTACACGATTCTCGGAGGGGGCAAGTTACTTATCAAAAATAGCATTTAACTGCAGCTTCTACATGGCATGGTCTTAGTTCACCAATCATACAATTGAAATGCATTTTTTGCTGCAAGAACATACTATAAAATGCAGAAGAAAACACTGAAAACATATATTTATGTCTTAGAGATGATGAATGCGTTCTTACCATTCAATCCTTATAAAGATAACCTGCAAGAAATCCAATCCTTGCAATATCATTCAATGCATTATTTAGCATTATGTACGTAGTGACATCTTTTATCCTAACGGAAATTTAGTCTCAAGTGTATTCCTGCTATCTTAAAATTAGATCACTTTTTGCCCGGCTAATACAAAATCGGACTACTTTTGAGCCTCCACATTACTGACGTCTATATGTGTCCTTCCTACACTCGACGACATGTAGGCATCGCATAGACGGAAGATTAAAAGTGATTCGGTTTTGTAATGCTAGCAGTTTATCGAGAGAAATTTTTCATTAGAATAAAATGTGTTCCTACGGAACAACGTTCTAGATGGCAGTATAGAAGTGACACAAGTAAACAACATCAACATATGATGGCATGCTGAGACTGCAAATTCGAGGCAAAGTGAAGTAAGTGCATTAAACGAACCCCAATCTAAGGAGATTAGTATTGAAGTTGTCACAGTCTTGAGGAGGATCAGTGGAGCTGTTGACATTGGTTATCATAGATTTGGATGACTCTCTTCGTTCATTTGCGTTCATTTGGCCCATTGATAAATCCACAATCTGAATGATAATAAGTGAATTTGATGGTGAGAATAGAAAAAAATTAACAAATAAGCAGGAAACCAAAAAAAAAAGGAAAATATAAGAGCTTGGTCCAACATGCTGTTTCAGTCTCTGGTTCTCTTCCATCAGTTCGGTTGGCTGCACATCATGGAACATGAGATAAAGAACTATACAAGCACATTTTAGGACTAAAGTGTACAAATGTTCACTCAATTTGTTTTATTCTTAGACGCATAAACTTCAATATCAGAAATAGCCAATTTTCAGTAATCTAACTATGCAAAATTTTAGTGATTATTTCAGAACCAAGTGAATGACCACTTTGTGATAAAATGAGTTTGAATGACTAAACAGATAACAGATATAAAATTAATGACCATACAATAAAATGACTCGTTTACCCCCAATCCACGTGTACAGGGTCACAGAAAGAGGTCATTGCAGCGGAAAATCTACACATAGTCAACCAAGTTCAAGTTCTAGTGTCACGAGCACATAACTCTGTCCAGGAATCAAAATTCTCGACCCTCAATGCTGACACAACACAAGTACCAATAAACTACAAGTTCATCGGTTTTTCATGGCTAAACTTAATGTTGCATTGATCTAATTAACATATTTATATTGCATGTATTTCGACGATGAAGACCTAGCTCAACAACAAGTGTATTCATTTAATCAAAGAGTTGACTCTTGTATAACCTAAATAATAATTCAAACCAAAGCAGTTGTGCCACCAAAGATTGAGTGTGTGCATTGTCAACGTTGAAATTCATCGCAAGATACCTTACGCATGAGAGCATCAATCTTTTGTCGAGCTCTCTCACCCTGAAACTCATAAAAGGGCAGATGAGAAACGCGGCAAAAAGAAGTTTCGAATCAGTAGGAGAGAAAAGAAAAAGCTTGTGGAACCTTGCTTTGGAGAATTTTGCTCAAAGCTCCTTCAAGAGATTTTTCCAATTTTAGTAACTCGCCCAAGCTCAATTCTTGGAGCTCTTCTCCCCTCATATGCCTGCCACAGACGGATATAATTGATGAGGCTGCAGTTATTGTTTCAATAAAATTGATGAGGCTGCAGTTTTATCTACCTTAGTTCTCGGCTCCGATCTGCTATTTCCTTGCTTAAAATTATGCATCTGCTGCTCTCTAGCTATAACACAAATATAGAATACAATCTGACTTCAAAATTTAAAATCCCTAAATTTGTTTAAAGCAGGAAAAAAAATGACAAGAAATTCTTTCAGACCCACTACAGAATTATGGGAGTGATTTTTTTTTCCTGATCTAACAAGAGTACATTTTATTCAAAAAAAAAAAATCTGCTGTCCAATTTGAAAGTGAAATATCTTGGCATATTGTCAAAATTTGAGCAAGGTAGATCATTTACAGGTAGTAAAACTTTTTCTATCGAGTTTTAAAACTTCGAAACCTTTAATTAAGAGAAAGGAGATTGTACAACTCTACATCCCCAAATTAAGAGAAGTGCAATTCTAGTTAAAGGAGATTGTACTGTTCATGCCATCAGTCATCACAAAAAATCCTACAATATAATTATATTGTATTTCAAGATTATTTAACGTTAAAGAATATACAATTGTGCAAGACTTTTTTTTTTTTTTTGGTACATCGGGACCTCCTAGTGAAGAAGTTTATGTGGAGCAACCAAAGGAGTACGAAAAGAATGGAAGTGAGCAGAAGGTGTGCAAGCTACATAAGGCACTTTACTAACTAATAAGCCCCAAGAGCTTGGTCTAGTCAAATTGAGTCTTACTTCATTATGGAAGGATTTCAAAAAATTCCAAGTGAACAGACATTTATCAAACGAATCAAGGAAGGTAAAATTCTCATTGTAAGTATTTATATTGATGATCTTTTATTCACTGGTGATGATGAAACTATAATGTGTGAATTTAAGTGTTCCATGAAGAAAGAGTTTGGTATGACTGACTTAGGGAAGATGAGATTCTTCCTCAGGATTGAGGTTCTACGAATGTCAGATGGCATTTTTATATGTTAAAGAAAATATACAACTGAGGTATTGAATCGGTTTGGCATAAAGGAGTGCAACTCAGAAAAGGACGCTTTGAGATTAGCTGCACAAGATGAGAAACTCTCCAAGTATCTGGATGGAAAATCCATCACGAAGACAATCTTTGTACCAGGAAAGATTTTGAACGTAATCTTGGGCCCTCAAAATGTGAAGGCTGGTGTTCGATAGTCCAGATGACTGCAGCCTCGGACGTCTTGGGTTGATCATCGGCTTCAACTTCATGTGGAAAATTGGAATATGAGGCAGAGCATTCATGGTGAATTTTACTTGTACAATCGCAAATGTAAAGTTGGAAAGTAAAGCAGGATGAAAAATATGTTGGAGAAAGTTATTTAATGGAGATGCATCAAGGAGTGTGGTGATGAGCTGTGTGTTTCAGGGTGTTGTTCCCCTTATTTGTCGGAACAAGTGTGAGCAAGCACAAGCGAGTATAACAATCTGAGCTCTCCATTTTGTTTTTAATGGTTTGAGTGCAAAACAAGAAATTTTGTAGCCCAAGTTTGGTTGAGAAAAGCTAGCGCTTCTTCTAACTTACAGTACTATTCAACGAACATATGTTGAGACAGAGATACTAGTTTGAATTGAATAAAATGGTGTGGTGACCGGAAACCTAGCGCCTCTTACGTTCAACTCAGTTTGCTAATCTCGAACCCGTGACCATGGCTACAATAAAGACTGCCCTACCACCAAGGCAAGCCTTTGGCTCTGTGCAAAACAATATTTTGGTAGCACCAAAATTAATGTTTTATGCAAAAAGAATATATATTATTCCAAGAATATGTATTGAAACCTATCAACAAGACGGGTAAAAATACCCTCAATAAAATCTGTATGCAGATTTCGTATGGAATTAAAAGGGTACAATCTTAATGTTCATTTAATTTCAGAAGTAAAACTCTGCTAATGATTGATTACTGCTAGTAGAATTATGATTAATCACTTTTTTTTCCATTAATTACTGATCCAAAGATAATAACTGCAAGAATATGAGAAAGCATATAATATTATGCTTTCAATTACCTGCAACTCAAGAGATGGCTGATCCAAGTTGTCAAGGTTCTGTGGATGCAGATTGTACCTTTCAATTACCTGTCTTGTACTTCTACCACAAAAGAATTATGTTGAATCAAATTGAACAATAAGCAAGCAAATAACAAAAATAAAATTTAAATAAATGCAAACACCTCTAAGTGAAATGAGAGTGAATTTTAAACCGCCGACAAATTTAAAGATGCATGTTTAGTTTCTTAGCATAGAAGGCCATAACAGCGTACGTGTTTGTTCAATTGATTTCTCTACTATTATAAGTGCAGAACTTACCGAATAACATATAAAAGATAGGAAATTTCTCAATAATGAAAAATATAGAGATTAACACTACTTAAAAAAGATGTTAAATAAGCATGTAAAATGCGGTTTTCAATAAATAAGCTGTTTATAAATCAAGTTCCATGTATTGGAAATTGAATGGATGTTTGCAGGCATTAAATACGAACCAAACCTGTTTATATATATATATTTTAACCTGAAAGTAGTCCTCTAATGTGAGATTTGATTGCTTATATATTAAATACTAACAAAAGTTCATAACGGTTAAAATTAAGAACTTTATTGGTCTTAACAGTCATGTTTGGAAAGTGGATTTAACAAAAGGAAATAGTAACTTTTGATTTGACGGTAATTGGATCAAATTTGTGATATTTTGTTTTTACAGAACGGCCTTAAATTTAAAGCCAACATGAAGTAGCGACAAGTCCATCGCTAAAATAGCATCAAATCCGTCGCCGAACTGTAAATTCTACTTTATTAACCCTAAACCTAAACCCTACGCCGAAACCCTGCACTGAACTAGGGACGACATTCTTTGCAAAAAAGAAAATCAATGTCATTTTTGTCACTTTTTCTGGTGGAATTTCATGTCTTTCGACAATATTTTTTAAATTTTTGCGAAGAACAAAGCGAAATTTTTAAGTGTGATTTTTTTCGGTTGTCAACAGAATATTAGCTTTGAATTTGAAGCTAAAAACGACCTATATAATAGGCAGAATTTCTTCTTCTTCTGATAATCTTCAACTTTCACTCTCAACTCTAATATTAGAGATCAAAATGAATTTTCTTTTTGTTTATGTATATTATTAATTAACATTTCGTAATTGCATTACTAAATAATTATGTATTTTCTTAAAACATTCAACAACTTGATGACAATTTGAAGCTAAATTTAATGACAAAATTCCTCGTTAAATGCATCAATTTGTTGAATTCCATCAACAAATTTAGCTTCAACTTTGTTGCTAAATTTATGGACGAAAGTCTAGATTCATTGTTAGATATGTTAATTATTACCAAGTCAAGTAGCGTGTAATCAAATGAGACAACCAAAGCTAAACTTCCATCTACCATAAATGGATCTGTGCTTTAATATGTTAACTATTCTAACATTTATGGCGTCGAACTTTTACTTGCAATTAGCATTGAAAGTCGGGTTGAAGCAAATCTAGCATCAAATTCTTTGGTGAAGTCAATTAGCAAAGGCCAATCTGGGGGACGAACTGTTTGTTGCTAATCGTGTTTAGCTACAAAAATTCTCTTTCCAGTGACATTATTAATTTTGAAGTTAAATTGCTTTTTTTTTTGTAGTGTCTAAAGCTACCTAATCATTGAATTGTGGGGGTTGTTTTGAGGGGTAGGGTAGGGTATGGTTTAATACAAAACCCCATTTGGTTTCTCGTTTTAATGTTTGTTTGAAATGCTTAAGTAAAACCATCCGAAAATATCCCACCAAATTGGTGGGTTATGAGGGTTTTAATTTTTTTATGACAAGTATAACCTCAACAATTTAATGTAATTCCATAATTAACCTTTTTTTAAATTTAATCAAACTCTTCTATCTCCTACAATCTCTACGTATCTCCTTTGATCTATATTCTCTACGTTAATCTTTTGATCTTAAGGTTATTGCTTCCTCTCATTACCTAGCAGTGGAAAGTAAACCTTATAGCTAGGCATGTCTATATATATATATATATATATATTCGTCGTGAATACTATATTCTCTACGTTAATCTTTTGATCTTAAGGTTATTGTAGTCATTTTTTCATTTAAATTCTTTTTGATTATATTGAAAACCACTACAAAACCTCATTAAACCACACCATCTTGCCAAACACTTAACCAAACCTCACCTTACTTTAATAGGCAATAACTGCCAATTTTTCTCATTGCAGCAAATAAATGACTTGTAAAATATCTGACACTTTTCTTATCCAAATAACTAACCAAAATAACAGTGTTACTGAGGAAAATACATGAAATTCTATAAATTAATACTTGACCACGCTGTGTCATAGTTTTTAAAATAATATTAAAAAATAAATAATTTGAAATATGCATATGAACATTCAGCTGTTACAACATGATTGATACATGTAAAATCAACAAAAATTGAAGATTACATATTATGAATATAATTGCAAATCCATACACGTGGTTTTCTTGTTTCATTCCATGACTACTTTGTCAGTTCTTACTTTGCACATCAAGATGACAATGTAAATACAAATAATCAGCTGGACTCAAAATCAATATTTTTACTCACATGTAGATCATAGAAACACATATATGGATAATTTTTTTTCCTATAATCAGATGGTTGCAAGAGCTCTCGCAACCTTTTTTTTTTATCAAAGTGCAATATTTGTTTCATGGAAATTTTTTTTGTTTGACAGCATTTCTTTATTAGAATTTAACAGGGAAAAGTTGCACATTGATATTAGTTTTACATATAAATGCAAAATTTTTGTAGATACACGCGTTATGTAACTTTTTCTTCATATTAATTTTAACTTTGTGAATATAGGTAAGGGAAGTTTTGAACTCAAAATACGAACCATACTGAAGATTGCTTTAATACAGGAACCAGTGTTATGCATATTTGTCATAACTAATTATTATCTTATGTATATAGGGATTACGATTATCCTATAATTTTTCTTTTTTTGGCATTGAATATCCATAACTTTGGAGATGACTAAAATATCACTAAATTTACAGATTTAATTGGTGTGATATTATATAGTCTACTTTTGTATATTCTGGTTATTAAATAGCTCATAGTGGTTAATGGGTATAGATAATAGAAATTTGTAAATTGGTTGAATTTTTTACATTGAAACATATAAATCCCATTTCCTATTTGTTTAGAAGCTTACTTGCACAGATTCTTTAACTGACAACATTGACGTTCTAAATTTTTTAGTTGTACAAAATCTTGATAATTTAAAATCATGTTTAGCCTTTTGGAGCATAGCAGAATCTTCCATTTCAAGTGACCTTTTCAGTTCACGCTAGTTTAAAATAATTCGTGGCATTCTTCATATATGCCCCCATATTTTATGGGAACAAAACTACACAGCATCAAAGAAGTTCCAAGAGTACCAACAGACTTGTAATATTGTAGTAGTACTAGAGTCGTTTTTAACGTTAAAGGAACGAGAGCACTAAGAGCTCAATTCTCAGTGGTATAAACTCCAACAGTGTTAGAAAATAATTAGAAACATTAGCATCAAGTTTACCTAGCACTACAAGAAAATGACAGTTTTGTGACGAAATTTTTGTGACAAAAAAAATCATTGCAACCTACCTAGTGACAAATTTGTCGCAAATCGATGGAAAAATAGTTAGAAATGACAGGAGACCCTAGCTATCTATTGGCAATAATGTAAATTTAGTTTGGACCAAACAGAGAAAGAATCAACAACCTCAGCTAAGCCTTCCAAAATATAAATATACCTTTCCTTCCACTCTCTCTTCCAAAACTAAGAAAAAAAATATTATGTCTCCAGAAACCAAAAGATTCTACTATATATTCTTTTCAAGTTTTTTTCTTTCTTTTTTCCCAGTTTTCGTAGCTCGGTGAATGTAATATAAAACTTCCAAACGTGGTTAAGTGAGGTCATTCACATTGTCATAGAATATAAATCAAGCACATTAATAATTAAGATAGTTGAAAATGAATTGAATGATAACTAACCTTGAACTGGAGTACTCAAAAAGCTTGCCAGTAGATGAAAACATAATGAGAGCAATCTCAGCATCACAGAGAGTTGAGAGTTCATTAGCTTTCTTGAAAAGCCCTCTTCTCCTCTTTGAAAATGTCACCTGCCTCGCTGTTCTGTTATCGATCTTCTTGATCTGGATTTTCTTTCTTGTCATTTT
>CAODLS010875668.1:0-12114 GCA_948243855.1 Flueggea neowawraea
GTATCGAATCACAAGGAAAGGGAATTAATTGTGACCAAAACGTATAACCAAAGACAAAGATATCATGGTTGGAATTTTGAGATTTTTAGTTGATTAAAATAAAACACAATGCAACAATTGAAAACAAGGGTTTTTAAGACAAATTCAATAAGGAAAAGGTGTTGGGGCTTCAAGGTTTCGGTTAGGACTCTAACTTTGCTAAGCTATTAACTTGGGCTTAAGAATTGAGTATTCTCACCATTACTCTAGTCTAAGGCCTTTTTCAAGGTCAATAAACCATCTCTATATTTATTAAGAGGTTCTTTCGGCCTCACTTAATTAAATTATAGTCATTAAGAAACTTAGGCATTTCATCGAACATATTGTGCGCATTGAATATGTCTATCCTAATACTCACAATTTCATTGCTTACGGCCTCACCCAAACTTCATCTCTCGATTTTTTGCTTGAGTTTGCTAGAAATATATTCTAGGTGGCCAATCTAAGTTATAGTTATTCAAACAAGTCAACAAACCAATAACAAGGCAATAAATAAATTCAATGAACAAACCACAAAACCCAAGCATTAACTTAGCAAAATCAACATTCTAACCTACATATTGTACACCCCAACTAGTAAATTAAGTACTCATGGTAAAAGCAAATATCATAGTATTAACAATCATTGAAGGCAACTTTAAAAATTCGAATACAAAAGAGGAATAGACAAAGAAAACCAACCCCAAAAACCTTGAGCAATGATTCCCAACAAGGAAAACTTGGTGATTGATTTCTCTTCTTGCTTTCCTCAAATCTACTTTAAGAAAGCAAAGAAACCCTAAAACTTTCTTGATAAAGAGAATGAAATTTAAATGATGATGTAAAAGTTCCTAAATGAGTAAATGTGAGGGCTTTTATACCCCTTGTCCTAGTCACAAAACCTTACAAGGAATGTCCCAAAAATGCCCCTTAGTCCCTACATGACAACCCTTTACGCAGCCTTGTTTTTGCTCAGCTCCAGCGTGTCACGGTCGTGACAACTTTCTGTCTGAAAGAGAGCCAAAGTTTCTCGTTGTCACGGCCGTGACAGTGTGTCTGTGATGTGGTCACGACAGTGACACTTTGCTAGTCAAGGCCGTGACAACCTTCTGTCTTGGCTGCCTCATTTTGCTTACTTGTCACGGCCGTGACACTTCTTCATCACGGCTGTGACACTTCTTCCTTGTTCGCTTCCTTCATTTTCTTGATTCTTTCATGTGTTAGCTCGGGTCATTTCCAACTTGACTCCTTTTTGTACCTTTTTAAGCTCGTTTTCTCCAAATTATCTCATCCTACAAACATCACACAAATCATATAAATTTCACTATAGAATCATAGTTTATAGGACGAAAATAACCACATTCTTGCTTGATTAAGTGTGCAATTTTAGGATATATCACGGAGCGAGCACGAAGAGAGCAGAGAAACCAGAAATGTGAAAGACTAGAGGGACGTGAAGAGAGCAACGAGGAAGAGAGCGAAGGAAGAGGAGAGATAGACCTGAGCTATGCGAAAAAAGAGAGTCGTTGTTCCAAATTCTAGATTGCGACGAAGACAAAAGTAAGAGAGGGACGCGGCGATGGAGAGACGAACAAAGAGAGGAAAAATAGACAGGGAGGCAACAATAAGAAAGGCGGTGGCCGGAAAGGACAGAGGTGGGAGAGCTAGGGTTTTCTAAGGAGAGGGAAGAGAGAACTGAGGCAGAGGAGAGAATGAGAGAGAGAGAGGGGCGAGAGAGAAAATTTGACAAAATGAGACGAAAAATTGATTTATATTTAATTGAATTTTTCAATTGAAGAATTGAAAATATGGCACCCGAAAAACTGACACTGTAAAACAAATGCCATTCTGATAATTACAGAACTCGAGTTCCTTTTGTCAAATTCTGAATTTATTTTGCTTATCTGGCATAATTAACTTAATAGCATTCTGTATAAGTTCCTCGTGTAATGTGGCCCTCATTAATTGGGTTTAGCAGTGAACTGTACTGGGTTGAGCCTCAGAAGAAGTTACGAGGTTTGCAGGTCCAAGGATGTACAACGTTGTAGTTGCCGAATGTGTACGAGTCGACATGTGGGTAAGGATAAAAGACCCATTTATTAAATGCATGAACGGTGTTACTTCCACTGAAATGGCCATTTAGGGCCACAGTTAGAGCACAACAGCAATATGATTGACCCAAATTGTTGGTACCAAAAAAGGTTGCGAATTATAACCCCCTTCAATTTCCCCATAGGCTACACCAACCAATGATTGAGTTTGAATTTTTTTTTTTTTAAAAAAGCCTATCTTTTACTTTGAGATATCTTGAGTGTTTACCAATAAGCTACTTGTTAACTAGTAAACAAGAGTTTAAGTTAAAAAAAAAACACTTATCTGAAATAAATTCCGAGTCCTTTTGTATGTGTTCTCATTGTCTAAAACTACAAGAATTAAGACCCGAATTAAACAATCTTAAAGCTCAAAACTTAAAATTTAGAATTTAAACTTGGAGTCTTTTAGTGCTAAGAAATTTAAAATCTCAAAATTTGAAGATATGCTCTCCAATTATAAATTTATTGTTGAGTTGAGAAATTTTATTTGTTAAACTGTAAGCGTTCAAATATTACAAAAATCATTTACTAAAAGATTTCTAATTGTTAAGATTCTAATTTTCAAGCTGAATCAATCCATGACAAATTTTATTTTTGGCCATAAGAAATGGGTTAGGATGCTTCAAGAATTACAAAAACCTATTTTTCACTAAGCTTTATGTCTTGACAAGGATTAAACTGAAAATGTCCACCACCATAGTCGTCGTGTATTCAACACGTAGTTAATTTCCAATTAATTATTTTACTCATTGCATTTTCACCTAAAAACTATAGATTTTTTAATATTTGCGGCCGACATACAAAACATATAAAACATGAAAATTGACATGTGAAAATGAGAGGTATATATAATATGTACAATTTAACGGTCCAAATTAAGGAGAGAGTTTGAATACATAAGAAAACACATTCAAAAGTCGTTCAAACAAAATCTAAGACTATATTCTTCTCTGGGATAGCTGATAAGAGTTTAGGACAATCTTTCAAGTTGAGACTTGTGGGAGTCATTCTCTAACTCTCTCATATTATTCGTGTTATTTTTAGACAATGACATGTTCTTTTGTTGGTCTTAAGAAAATGATATTCAAACTTTGAAGACGTTTCTACATGTGTTTTGTGTATTGGACCCAATAATGCTTCGTCATTTGGTCATCGATCGAGTGTTTTAGGTCAAGTTTTTATCAACTTGTTTGGATTAGAGACTTGAATTATATGTGTTTGATGTTTTTGTATATATGAATCTCTACACATGCATAGGCATTTTCAATAAAATGGACAAGTTAGTTTTTCCGAAGTTTAGCTTATAATTAGAGTTACGTTAAAAGTAGTTCAACAACTTGTAATGATGAGAAACGTTTTCTTCTTCTTTAAGTTTATTATGAGTTGTATGTCAGTTGTCAACACAGACTGATCAGTTTATATAAAGAGCTCTTGAGTTTGATCTTTACTAAACATATTAGTGTAGAGGATAAATTTTTTTAACTGTAACTAAATCCCAAATAAAATTAGCCTCAAATCGTTAAAATAGATAAGAATATATGCAGTTTGAAAAGAAAACAAAAATCCCAATCGTTATTTATGCTAAGAAAATAGTGGAAATTTAGTGATCAACATATTTGTACTTTTTTTTTAATCTTTGATACTCCTTTAAATCAATATAGTTTTGTGTTTCAGTCTAAGCATTCTAAGTAATATATCACTCAGATTAACGAGGTAGAAGTATATTTATTGTTGAATTAAGGGATTTTAGATTAACTATCATGTAAATTTTAGGATAACATTGCTAATTAGGTTTGATGTGATAAATCTGTTTATTCAACAATCTACGGAACACATATTTTCATGAGTTGAAAATCAACACTAGTAAACTATATTCCATAAACACCATGAGCATATAGATGCTAAACATACGTACTAAACATTCTTCTCCAACCATTATTTAAAGGATGATATTTTCTACAACCAAAAATTGCAGAAAGTCTTACAATTTTGTTTTATCGAACTAAACGTTTTTTGTTGAAATTGTAATAATTTATAATTTATATTAAAAATTATTGATTAATTTTAAAATAAGAAATTATGCACTCTAATAAGAAAACATTACATTTCCATAAGGAATTATCAAAATTATTATCCTCAATTAAATTATCCCAATCCGAAAACGCCAAAAGATTACATTGACAGCTTCCAACCAATCACACAATCTAATCGTCCAAAAAAAAATCACACACTCTTTTGATTGATAACAAACGTGAAGTTATGTTGGTTCGGACTTAGATTGCCTTATATATACCGGATTAATATTTCCATGGTGTATTCCTCTCTAACGTATACTACTAAAATATAATGTATGAGTGTATCATGATAGATTAAATCATTATAAATGATATAGTTGGATCATCTTAGATATAAAGTATTAGTGCAATTGTTTACTTTTCTTAATTTTTAGTTTTTTTTAAATGATGAGTTGGAACGAGCGGTATGCTATCATCAGGCAATTTTGTTTCTTTTAGATTTTCCTTAATCATTAGTTTAAAAAGCAAACTTCAAACTCAATAATGCACGAACAATTAATAGACCAATAACTTACCGATATTGGAGTAATCTCCAATATTAAGAGATCGCATATTTGATTTCTAGTTCAATTCAATTTATTAAAACTGAATAATGCATGCTATGCATAATCTAGAACAAAGGATATAAAATATATAAAAAATATTCAAACGGCCTAACAAATTAAAGTATGTAAATTATTGATTCGTGAGAGTTCCTAGAATGATATTGTAGATAAAGTAGAGATGTAGATGTTTGAAACAGAAACTTCTATTGAGGACATAGTATATGTAATACGTTGGTGTGTTGACTAGATTACACGTTCAATACTTGTCATGAGAGGGACTTATAGAAAGAAAACATGAACATAAGGTTCATGCATTAATTTTGATTTTTGTGGTAAAGATTAAAAGAGAGAAGAGATTCAAGAAAGAGTATAACCCTGTTGACCAAGAAGAAGAAGAAGAAGAAGAAGTAGAAGACGCACAGAAGAAAAGAAAAGTGTTGATGATGATAAGCACTTGGAACTGATTATATTCGCATGTTTCCTTCTTTTTCAAGATTCTAGTTCACTTCACTTTCTCTTCTCTTCTTTTTATTTTTTTTATTCAAATATACTTTATATTATATTTTCAGTGATAAGGATTTCTCCTCATCTAATGAAAGAATTTGTGAGTTTGAACTTTGAGGATAAATTCGATAAAAAAATTTACCGTCCACAAAGATTCTGACTCAAGTTTAAATTATTAAAAAACTAAAAAGAACGTATTTGAATGCCAATCGATTTAATTAAAAAATATATTATGTAATTACCAACAGTTTTAAAAATTGTTTTGTTTTGTTCTTTTTCATTGATTTTTACTAAAAATCCAACTCTTCATTTATTTATTTAAGAGACCAACCGAGCACTACAAAACGATTCATGACTATATAAATTAGTATGTTTGCCTCATTTATACAACAATTAATATATAGTAGTTAATTAATTGGCAAAGCGAATTCAGTATCCTGGTCAAATAAAATTAGGTCAAACTTGAAAAAACATGTTAGTACGACAATAAACGTGTTAGTGGTGTTCTGACTTCTGCATTATTTAAAAAAAAATTCTTGAAGTGCATTGTTTCAACTTGCAAAATTGCAAATCTCAAATTATGAGAAAACAGAATGAAGTTTTTCATTAGAAGTAAAAATGAAAAAATAATTAGCTAAATCAACATCCAAGCACCGCTGATATGGATGATACGATTGATAACCCTTATTATTTCATTTTTGATAAATTAAATATTATCTTGTGGAAGTTCCAACAATTTTTGCATCAACCCTTAAATTTACATATTTGAAAAGGAAAAAAAAAGGGTGTTTATTGGAAAAAAGAAAGTAGAAAAAGGTTATTGAAGTAGTCATATTGATAGGTCAATTAATGTTGTTGTCTCAAATAAATAACAAAGTAAAAATTGGTGGAATTTTCAATAATCGATCAAATTCTGCAAAATAAAAGAGGCTCGGAGGTTGGGGCTTGTCCCTCGAAAACACTTCGACAAATCAGTTGTTTTGCAAAATTTTGAGTATAACTTGTGTGTAGATAAAACGTATTTTTTTAGTGAGGGGGCATATTGATGGTAGCAGTGAGAGTTTTTTTTTTGGTAACGGGGAACCCAACCAGTCCGCTCTTCGAACGGACCAACCGGTAAATTCTCAAGGGAGCTAGCCCCGGCCCGACCCAGGGACCCCCACTTATTCCAGGCTCATCGACCGGATCCATAAGAAGGCCTCGGGGCCTAAAGGTAAGGGCGTTGTCCAAACAGAGACCCAGTGAACATCACACTGCTCGAACTTACGCCTTCCTTTGCCACACTCGTGATTCTACCACCCATTCTAGCTGCTCCGGGTTAGGAGTGAGAGTGTTGATAGCTCTTTTTCTAAAGATTTCTCCTATTTTCAAAAGGCATATTTGTTATCCTGATCTTATTATAACTGTACATTGTTTATCACATAGAAAAAATATCTTTTGAATGCAATAATATCTTCTGTAGAGAATATTATCTTTTAGAACGTAGTTTTCTCTTAGTCAATGAGTGTTAGGTTTGAGAGTCTTTATGAACTTTTTAGAACTTTGAACTCATGTTACACCAGTAATTAAAATCAGATTCATGATTATGATAATCAGAAAATGAACTTGACGTGATTTGAATAAATGATATGGAATGGGATGGCCGATGTGGTATAGCCATTAACGCCCTTAGCAGTGAAGAGGCCATAAAATTGAGGTTTTAGGATAAAAAACTAATATAACATCAAATTTTTTAGAAATATAAATTTTAAGTGTTATGAAATGTAAAATAAAATAAATTTGAAGTTTTTAAGCTATTTAAGTGGTACCGCACTCTTTCCTTAAATAGGGATATCTATTTTCTTGTCCATCATAAATGTTTTCAGTAATTTTTTTTTATGATATACTCCTTTTGTTCTATAATAATAGGTATATTTTTCATTTTGAGTATTCCAAAATATAGGCACATTTTTTATTGTATTTATTATTTATAAAATTACAATATTTTTCTTATCTAATCTCTTTTTTTTTATTATTAATTTATTAATTACCAATACATTGAAAAACTTACAAAATCAAATGATCAAATGAGTTTAACTATACTAAATTATCATTTCATAATTCCCATGAAAAGTTGTTAACGTCTATTATTATAGAACAAAGGGAGTATATAATAATAAAAATCTCTAAGAAAATTAGTCTAATAAGTCATCACTTATTTCATAACTTCTTTGTTTTCTTTCTTGTTCGATTTTTTCCCTATTTTTTAGGGCCAATATATTAAAAATATATAAATTTTCAATGGATATAGATAAAATCTTATGCAATGCGTTAAGGGAGGTTGCGCTGGTAGATTTAGAAATTTGAATTTGAAGGGTTGGATGTTGGCCCGAAATGACAATCCAAGAGGGAGGTGAATTAGATTTTTGACTTTTAAAACTTGTTTAAAAATATTTTTGCAATTATCAAAATATTCAAGATAAGCAAAAGCAATGTAAGAACAATTTATCCAATTCACACAAACAATAAATATAAAGAGAGAATGGATAAAGAAAGCAAAGCTAATATTTATCGTGGTTCGACCCTTTTAGCCTACGTCCACTCCTCAAGCTTCCCCTTGGGATTTTGAATCCACTCTCACTTCCTTCTTCAATGGGTGAAGGCAACCTCCACACACTCTTGCTTCTAAGGTGCAAGATTAAACTACTAAAGTACAACCCTTGTTTTTAAGACAAATAAGAAAACTATTTTCTCTCTATTACAATGATTTCCACTTAAAGTAAGAAATGACAATGTAATCTATGACTCTCAAACTAGAGCATAATTGCTAATGTAGAAGCACTTTTGAGAGATTAATAAATGATGAGAAAATGTGAGCACAAGAAGGCTTGATGTTGTATCAAGATGATAACAAGTTGTTATATATGTTTCTCTGAAGTGTGTTGGGTTTATTTATACCTTTTCAAGTCATACTAGTCGTTGGAGAATTTATCATAGCAATTGTGAGATAGAGCAACCATGCATTTAATGCTCTGACACAGTATATAACTCGAGTTATCCATTTGCTTACTCGATTTAGCTGTATGATCATGATGACTTCTGGACTTATAACTCGAGTTGACTATATCCCCTACTCAAGTTATCCATGAAAATGACCATTGAGACCATTGACTTTCTACATTTGAACTCTGATTTTGTCATTCCTAGGTATAATTATTTTGTCTCCAATGATAACTCGAATTATTTAATATGTAACTCGAGTTAAAATTGATTCTTATGCTTTTTGTTTGATTGATTTCTTCGAGTTGTGAGCTAGATACTCGATTTGAATTTACACCTCTGATACTCCAAAATATTTAACTCGATTTATTAGCATTACTTACTTGAGTTATTCACTATATGTACAATTCACGTTGTAATCCTGCTTACTCGCGATGAAGCTTTTAAATCGTGGCCTAGGATGCACATGTTACTCGAGTTATACTGACTTGCTACTTGAGTTGCCTGAACCCTATACAACTCGAGTTAGCTATTCATGTTACTCGAGTTGAATTATCAGGTCTGATGATTCTTCTTCTGGATGCCTTTGTTTACTCGAGTTATATTTCAGTTTTACTCGAGTTCTCTTAGGGCCATTCAACTTGAGTTATTGATCATTATAACTTGAGTTAAATTATGTCTTCATTTGTCTCTGGAAGTCTAGTTTCCTTCTAGTCTTTGGTTCACTTTGATTACTCAAGTTATGTTATTTCTAACTCGAGTTAAGCATCCACAGACACATATATAATGTTAAGTATCAAACTCAATTTCGTTCATCATCAAAATATAAAGGGATCCAGATGTTAACCACCATTGGTTCAACAATCTTCCCCTTTTTTATGATGACAAAACATGGAAGAGTTTGATACTCTCCCTTAGTATGTGCATCTATCAAAGACAATAATTTTTGAAAAATTGATTAAGGTTTCACCCTTGTCACAAATGTTAGTGGTAGCGGGGCAAACGTATCTATCGATTGTAGTATGCGAACCTGAGTACCAAGTGTCGTATTCCACAGAGACTAAGAGTACTAGTAATGAATCTCTCCTTCTATTATCTAGCCTACAAACTAAATGGGTTTGAATAAACACTAAAAGAAATGGAGACACGCCAACACACAACACAGCTGCACAAAGAGAGTTTAGGAACTGGGCAATCAAAGGTAAAAGTAGCATCTAGATGTTGAATCCCCCTTGGACTACCTAAGCAAAACTGACCTTGTCACTAAGTCACTTGTTCATACAATTGGACCGTAGGAATTCCTAACATACATTAACCTCTCTCTCGATTTAGTTAACATCTAACGTTAAGTTGATTAACTGGAATCTCTTCCTAATTAATACCCCCATGCTGCATTAACACAGATTTATGAATTCCCATATTAAGTTTGACCTTTATCCAAAAGATTTACGTTGACCTATCTCTAGATTTACGTGCAACTCCTCTCACCTATGAGCGATTCAAAACACACGATAAATCTCTCGATTCCCACGCATGCAATCAATTTTCGAATCAAAACAACAGTAGAATCAATCCAACAACACAATAATATAAATCATAGATGAGTCTCAATTCATGAACAAAGCGACAAAATAACAAAACCCAATCACAAATTCGTCCTAGGGTTCATCACATCTAGATGCATATTAATTTAGTCCATAATATCAGTAGAAACAACAACAAAAATGAAATGAAAACAAGAAAGCACAAAAAAACCCATTAAGAATCCTTCAATCTTCAAGAAATCCACTCGATTTTGATGTCGATCCACTCCAAGGACATTCTCCCCTTGAAACCCATCTCTTTTCTTCTCTAGAACTCTTTTTTTGTTTGTCAATGGCGTCTCCCATGCTTTAGGGTTCGTTCTAAGCTTAAAAGGGCTGAAATGGTGTGTTCTGGTAAGACACGACCCGATAAAGCCATTACACGGCCGTGTCTTTGGTTCCCAAACCGTGTCTTACTTTAAAACTTTGTTGTTTCAGCTCTTTGACTTGTTTGGTTTTGAAACTGGTAAGACACGGACACAACTTCATTTACACAGCCATGTCTTTGACTCCAAGGCCGTGTCTCACATTCTAAATGTGCACTTAACTTTGGCGAATAGGACAAAGGCAGAACATGATATTACACGGCCGTGCCATGGTCTTCCAAACCATGTCTCTGTTCCTGGATGATATTACAGGGCCGTGTCACGTAGGCCTAAACCGTGGCTTTCCAGTAGCACTACAGACTTTGTTGTTTATTCTTTGTTTTGGTATGTTTTTATGTAATTCCATCAAGACACCATTAAACGACCTGAAAAAAAAAATATGAACCAGTAAAACACCAGAACCTATGAAAACAACTCAATTATAACCAAAATGATAGGAATTCGACAATACAAATATGTATAATTGAGCGTTCATCAAATTACCCCACACTTAGAATTTTGTTTGTCCTCAAGCAAAGAAAGAATTAAAACAAGGGCTACATCTACACAAAATCAAAGTATTGTGGCATGAGACTCACATAATAGAAAACGAGAATAAATTGAATGGTGGAGAATTCCAAATATGCATATGGTACTAATCAACCCAATTGACATATCAAATTAGCAAAAGTAAGAGCTCAAATAATCAAAGTAGTCGATTTGAATTGGTCGTCCATTCATATCATCCATTTCATTGCAAAGCAAAGCATTGAATGATTTAGGCAAATATGGTTCAACCCTCTTTTTCACTTCAAACATTATAATAAATTCAAAAAACTCAATAACTTACATGCTGCAAACACAGTCAGTAAATTAAGGGTTCAAGTTGTGTGCTTTTTGCATTTATTCAAGTTTCCACCATAAAGGAAAATTCACCTTTCATGCGAAGACCGCTCATTTGTGATGAGTGTCCCCGATTACTTAGAAAAACCCCCAATGACAGTGCTTTGCATACTCATGTCCGAAGACAGCGGAGTAGGTTATGAACCCCAATTACTTGTTCTTGTTTAGGTTCAAGCAAGTTACAAGTAACCCTTTTCAGTTCTTATTCATATAACTTTTTTTTTTTAATTTTCAAGAACCTGCATGCCATTGTTCAAGTAAATCAATGATTTGAATGGAAACAAAAAATTCAAAGTGAAAATTTTGATCACAAGCTCGAGACTCATGCTAATCCAAAATAGTCAATTCAAGGTCTCAAAGTTACAAAGGCATATTCAAAATTCTCAACTATTCAATTCATTGAAACAATCAAACAACATGTGCACCCACAACCACAATATAAAGATTTTAGTTTAGAATTTGTCATCCCCTACCCCACACTTAATATTGGACATTGTCCTCAATGTTCACAATAAAGCACAAATTTAAGTGAAGATAGGGAGAGGAGAAAAAATAGAGTTCTGGGACTTCCCTTAATAATAGGTCTGCAGAGGTGAGCTCAAAATCGTGTGGATTCCGTCCAAAAGTGGAGAAACCTCGCAAAATAAAAGAAACACCAAAAACCCAAACAAAATAAACGAAATAATTAATTAAAAGCTTGGGTTGCCTCCTAAGAAGCGCTTGTCTAACGTCATTAGCTTGATGTTGATGAAAAGGAAACAAAACAACTAAATAAAGAAAAAGGAAATATAAACAAACAAAACTAAATAACAACACAAGTAAATAAACAAAAGAAACTAATAAAAGAAAACAACGAAACACGAAAAAGCAAAATAAATGAACACAACTAAATAGAAAATGGCTAGATTAATAAAGATAAAACTTTCCTAATATCTTAGTCCCTGACAGCGGTGCCAAAAACTTGGTAGTCGGGCAAGCGCACCTATTGATTGTAGTATGCGAACCTGAGTATCGAGTGTTGTATTCCACAGAGACTAAGAGTACTAGTA
>CAODLS010875699.1:0-10231 GCA_948243855.1 Flueggea neowawraea
TTAAATTCGGTATTGTAACCACGGTATTCCTCCGCCACAAGTGAGGGCATCTAATAAAATTTAATGAGTTTTTTTTTCTAATTTTGTTTAAAATTATGTGATGTAATTACTAATAGAATAATTAATTTGTTTAAAAATTATAAAAAAAACTTTGAAATAAAATGTATTATTGGTATTATAGTTAATTATTGAATATAACAAAATTTACAAACCAATTGACGGGATAAAATAACGGATTAAAAAAAATCAAAAAAAAAAACAAGAAACCGAACCGAAACCTAAACCGAACCGACGGTTAAACCGATTAAAACCGGTCAAAACCGGAATCGAAATCGAATCGAACCAAAACCGGACTAAACCGTAAAAACCACGGTTCGGTTTCGGTTTGTACATTTGACAAACCGAAACTGCCGGTTCCGGAACCGGCAACATGTCTAAATACAAGTGTACTTTTAGTATACACATGTGTACAAAAATATACAAACGTGAATACATTCAAACATAAGTGCTGAGGTTTTGGAGCATTCCATTCCTGCAGAAAAATAAATTAACTGAAAACTAATTAACTCAATCATCTATATGGCTCTAAGGAAAACTGGCTCTAAAAAAATAAATTAAGTGAAAATTAATCAATTCCACCTTTGTTTGCATTGACATCTTTCACCAAACAAATCCAAGATAATTCCTTTCAACAATCTGTCAATACTTAATTTTCCAATTTGCCTCAAATTAGCAGAAAGCAACACGAAATTCCACACTGATAAAATCACAATTCAACAATAGAAAAACAAATAAAACAACACAGTAAAATAAATGTATCACATCAAATTTTAGTCAAGAAAGATCCTAACTTTGTTCCCAAACAAGAATAAAAAAAATCAAAATAAACCTCAAACTTCCCAGCAAAACAGCAAAAAAAATCAACAAAAAGAAAAATAAAAAAAATCAACAAAAAGAACTTACAGAGAAGACAGAAGGAGAGGCATGGCTGAATGGGCTAAACAAGCCAGGAAAAACAACAGGAAAAAACAAAACAAAGAGACCAGCAAGAGCTACCCTTTTCTGAAGCACCATGATCCCTCACTTCAAGAAAAAGAAAAGAACCAAACTTTCAGAAACCCACTATTCAGATCTCAAAACTGTCTTCTAGGTTTGGCTTCTCTTGGTCTAAAGAAGAAAAAAAAAATCAATGGAAGAGAAGCACCGCTCATCACATATATAAATGAGACCCAAATAAAAAAAATAAGAAAAAAGATGTTGCTTTCTCTCTTATATATGTACTGTAAATGTAATGGCAAATGTTACAAGTATCACTTCCTTTCTTAATTTATCTAAACTTTTTTTGCTAACTCGTGAAAGAGAAGGAGAGAGAAAGTAATAAATAAGACTTATAAAAGGAAAGAGCGACTCACATGGACACCTGCACAAAGAAAAGCTTGGCTGGTCTCGTGATAATGGTGGTTGCTGTCCTTCTCATGACCCCAGATGTTGACAGGTTAAAAGCAGCCAGCCTATCACCGCCTCTTTTCTTCCTTTCTTCTTCTGCTTTTTCTTCTGTCCGTTGCCATTGAATAATTAGGTTGATGGTGAATTTATTCTTAAGTTTGTAGATTAATTAGCGAATTTTTAGATTGAAATCTTTCAATTGTCAAAGAATCAATTTTTTTTCTGGATATATAAATTGGATAACATGTAAATTAGCTTGTCTAATTATTATTCAAATATTACTCCTGGCAAAAAAAAAGTATAATATATATACTCTACATATAATATAAATATATATATATATATACATCCTCCAAATAAAAAATAATATATATGTATATGAAGAATTGCTCAACTTATTTTAAGAATACATTTTTTTAATTTACTCTCAATTTGTATTATTTATTATATTTAAATTTAATAATAATGATTAAATTTATAAAAATAAGAGATCAAAATACAATGAATAATGGAGATTAAGAATAAGTTAAAAAATTTGAAGTAAGTTGAACCATTTCCATTCTATCTAATTAGAGTTATCACTAGAATCTGGTTCTGCTTGTCTTCGTCTCTGTATATATGTACAACTTTGTATCTTAGTATGTCCGTATACAATTTTAATATATTTTAATTGACAATTGCAAAATTATAGCAAAATAGTACATAATTTACTAATTAAATAAAATTTGCGAAATAGAGACTACTTCTATGCAAAGAGACAGCTAGAAAAGGTTCACCTATTTGTGACTTTTGTGTATAAAATGGAGCTTAAATAAGGTTGGAAGGGGTGTGTGGCCACCGACACTTGTGAGGGGGGGGGGGAAGGGGTCTTCGAGTCATTAATGTGGGTCTAAGTAAGCCGTGTGTGGCGATTTGGACTGCTTCATGCTTCGTATCTCCTTGGATCCATTTTCCGGGTCTACCAATTTGTTTTTACCACCTGCATTCTGCACTCTGTGTACTATGTACCTTTTACTTTCCTGGCTTCCTTCCAATTTTCATCACCATTCTCTTCCCCTTCCCCCCCGATTTTGCTTCTTCATTCATACATCTGGCAGCATTCGCATATCAAATCTTTTCCAATAACTTGATGGTGTTTGTATTTTTATTTTTGGTAAAACTGTAAAATACAAATTATAAAGATAGATTGTAATAACACTTTATACAATTAAAAAAATAGAGAGACCAACACATTTTTTTAAATTCTGCATATTTATGAATAATCAATATACTCATAGTTTTAGTAAAAAAACTATGCTCGTAGCATATTTAGCAAATAAAAACTTCCTGAAGACAATGGGAAGTTAAATGATTAATTTTTTCAAAAAATTCAATTTTATTTATTTAATTAAATAAAAAAAGTTTTATATTTTTTGATAAGTTGTATTTCTTCACCCATTCATTCCCAACCAAGCAAGCGCTTAATGTTTTTTATGTATAATATATAATTTACTAATTTATAATTTATTTTTACTATATATACACGCTATCTATTCTACCAAAAACTAATATTGTTTTAATTAATTAATTATAAGTTTGAACAAGAAAGAATGTTTTCATTTGATTAATGAGAACAAAAAATGACGAGTTTTTTTAGGCCAAAAAAGAAAAGAAAAATATTTTCCCAACAATATAAAATTGAACTACACGTCTACACATACGTCTTATTGACTTCTAGTTTGTTAGGTATGAGAACTCATTGCCATAAAATCTTTGTAAGGTCCATTGCACTTGTATTATTCAGGATGCGTATCCCTCATCAAATTGTTTGTGAGATCTACAAAGATTTACTATATATATATATAGTTTTTTTTTTGCACAATTATGAAATTGGCCTTTGTCTCTTATTTTAAAACATTTATTTTCATACTTTAACCAACATTAGTGATTAATTAAAAAGTTAAGACCCAGCTTCGTAATTATACTAATTTCAAAAAAAAAAACTTCATAATTATACTAAGGAAAGACTATGTATTTATGGATCTACATATGAATCAATCGGGGCAAACATATGTTTGAGTAGAAGCCTAATGTAAAAATTAAGTAACAATCAAAAAATAAAAAAAGAAGATTTGTGGGCATTTGATTTAAGGAAATGCTATGTGTATTCTCTTTTTTGTACTCTCTTATGCACTCTCGATTGAAATTTAATATGAGTATTTTATAATTTTAATATATTTTATAAAATTAATTTTCTCTTTAATATGTCAAACTTGATTGGAGAGTGAATAAAAAAAATACTGCTAGCATTTCTCTTTGTTTTAACCCTTTATTTATTAATGCAAATTCTTCTAAAATAAGATATAAATCTTTTTTGGTCAACATTGGCATAGAAAGATAATAATTAAGTAGTGGGACTAAGAGAACAGTCATGTGAGTCAATGAGATATCGTCGCCTGTGGACTCGCACCTAGTGTTCTCAATTCGTCTTTTCAGCAAGCATCTCCTCTTCTGCCTTTGATTAGAATATACATTTGTAATAATATATTTTATTTTTTAAACAATATTTTAGTTTTTTATAAGTTATTTTATTTTTTTATAATTTATTTTATTTGTTCTTATTAAAAATCGAATTTATGACTCTTAATTAATTTACTCTAATGCTAATAGACTATAAATTGAGCGTGACTATGAGGGTATTTTTTTAGTTACGAAATATTTAAAGAGTTATAATTAAACTTGTTAGGAACCAAATCTTGTTGCCTTAACTCTAATTGTTAGGGCAAAATGGATTTAACTGAACCAATAACCCCAAAGTTCATTCTTGAAATAAGATTTAAATGCCTCTGAAAAACGCTTTATCCAAACCTAAGTCACCACAAACAAGACTTATTAGGTGACACTTTAACCACTCCGCTATTATCTATAGTGCTATAATTATTTTATTTATCGATCAAACAATAAATGTATTTCTGATCCAGATGATCTCGAAGAGCTAAAGAATGAAAATAAAAAAGATTGCGTAGCGGTATGCACCGTGTCGGTGTCCAATTCAATTCACTAGTTCATATGAACGGATTATAAGAAGGAAAAAATCTTTAATCAATATGTATACATAAACAAATCAAGTTGATAACAGAAATTTTTAATTTCTTGACATACCATATAAATAAAACCAGTTATATCATGGCACAAAAAAAACCAGTTCTATAGCTATGCCTTTTCCACAAGTTGAGGAAATTACTCGACACTCCAACAAAAAAAAATTACCGCCTGTACTTTTGTTATTTTAATTACAGATCTATCCTCAAAGTTACTCACATAATCCTCCGAGTTTTAATATTCCTTTGCATAACTCCTCTATCTAAGTCATGCACGTACATATATTTATATTTTGTTTTTTCTTATAATTTCTTTAAACATTTTTACTATGTGCTATTTTTTCTAATTGATTTTGATTTTAATTTTATTTAACTTAAAAAATACAAGTGAGAGTTTATTTTAAAAAGAAGAAAACAAACTCAAAACATAATAAAAATAATGTGTTGTTTTTTATTGATTTAGTTTTTGTTTTGTTTGCATTGTGTATCATGTCCTTTGATTTCTATGTGACATTAGAGTATGACACTATAACAACCTTTCAATCTAGATTAAGGATTGCTTATTAACACATTTAACGTCTTTTCAAAAACAAAACCTTGGGAGCTTAAGTCCACAGTGGGCAAGCCTCAAGTGGATAATACCTTAGTGGGTGGGCAAGCAAGCTATCATTGAGAAACATGATTCACAACAATTGGTGTTATTTGTAGGAACTTGAGCAAAAAATTGTTGAGCTAAAAGTTGTATTCTCAAGCTCCTTATGATATCTTTGTTATACATATGAAGAGGATAATAGGTCTATCATATCAACAATCCACTAACCTATCACTCATTATATTATTTCTATCTAAATAATTAACCTCTTATTATATTTTACTATCAAACCCACAATCACTTCACTTATTATTTAATTTATTTACAACATACAAATCATAAATAAATTTATTTAACATAAATATTTTGTGTGAATTAATATTTGAGTTAAAAATAATATTCTAAGAATTATAGTATACAATATTTATTATGAAAATTATTTAGTTAAATTTTTAAAAATAATAATTTTGGTTAAATATAATTTAATTGTTGATTGAGTGATTATTTAAATTAAAACAGTATACTTATCAATGACGAAAAAATTTGATTATCTAAATAAAAATAAATTATGCATAATAGCAAATTACATAAACAAAGTGGATTAGTCAAATAAAAAATGACTAACGCATTATAAAAAATTACATAAATAATAAAAAAACCTGAAACTATACTAATTTTCATATTGAGTCTCTTTAAAATGGTTTCAAATATGTTCGACTAAGTCTGATCAAAGACGATTATGCACTTATCAATCACACAATTTGAGATGATAAACTATTGAACATTTGAAGATAGAATGTCTATTTATAGTGTTTTAAAATTAATTAAAAAATACAAAAAAAAAGATTAAAAAAAGAAGAGGAAAGCAAAGAAAAGAAAAAAAAAAGAGAAAAAAAACAATAAAAAAAACAATGAACAAGTAGACAGTGGACCCTACCACTTAATCGGCTTCATACAAATGAAAAGGATCAAGTCATGATACTCTCCCTAACAGGGGCCCACTACTGATGCTCTTAGCCTCGACTAGATGGTATTGTAGTGTCACGTTCCTACATTACTTAGGCCGCTTAAGAGTTAAGACCAAAAATACCTTGTAAGTATCTTCCTCTTTCAAACTAGTAAGATGTCCTTTCAAATACAAAACTATTATGACCCAAAGTCTAAAATAGACAATACTTCAGTGGGTGAGTCTAGCGTGCAATTGTCAAATATATATGGTACACGTACACAACAGTTTGTGACTAAAAATATCATACCATATGGAAGAAAATGAAATCAAACAACATTTTGCAAATAAAAAAATCATACCATATGGAAAAAAAATGAAATCAAAAAAGTTAGAGTTCATTAAAAAAATTGAAAATAAAGTAAAAACATAATGAAAACAGAATATAAACAAAAGATAAATCAACTTGAAACAAAAAATAAAAAAAAATAAAAGACAGAACAAAAACAAAAGTAAAACAATATCCTAACAACATATAAATTTCATATTTTAAAAAGGACATGTCAAGTTTATAAATATTGAGCATGTCACTTGTGTTTATCACATATTAAAAATGTCATTTTTTTAAAAATCCGCAAGAAATTGTAGTATTTTAGCCAAAAATTAACTTTTTCGTGAGAAAATGATTTTTTTCTAAAAAAGTATTCTTAATCTAGATTGTGTTTTGGTTCACAGTTCACAATAGAGTATACAACTCATATTTTTTTGAAAAAGTTTAAATAATTTTTTTTATTATTTTGTTAAAAAATTTCAAAAATTTAGCATTTTTTTGTTCACAATGGTTCACATGTGTCGTAGTTTTTTTGTTTACGCAATACATATTTTAAAAAGTTCACAATGATTCACATAATTCATATTTTTAAAAAAATCTAAATGAAATATTTTAAATATTTTTTTAAGAAATTTTAAATGAATTTTACCCTAAAAAATATTTTTTTCAAAGTCGATTTTAACGTTCAGAATGGTTCATAAAATGATGTATATTATATTGTACATTATTGTGAATTAAAAAATATCAAATTCACATTCACAAATTTAATTCACAATGGTTCACAAAATAGTGTACATTATATGATACATTATTGTGAACTATTATTAAAAAACAATGTTTTTAAAACAAAATGTTAAAATGAATATTTTAAAAAAATGTTAATAAAAGCAATTGTGACATGTTGTGTACCATTGTGAATATTTTATTGCAATTTAGCCATTTAATAACGATTTTTAAAAGCAATAAGTTCATGAACAATCCTATTACATGAAAAAAAAAGTCTAAATGAGTTTATTTAGAAATATATAACCAATTTTCTTAAAAATATATTATTTATTTCTTTTATTCCGAAATTGGTTCACATTAGTTCATAGTAGTTTACAGACATTCTATGAACCAAGGTAAACCAAAAAACGTAATTAAATCTTTTCTCATTTTTTTCAATAATAAAATAATTTTAAAAAATAAAAAAGGCAGCAACTAGGTTGGAACCCTAGCCGCCTCCTTCACTCCATTAATTTAGAAATTCAATATCACCGAAATAATAAAACAATTTTAATGTCACTGAAATCTCGAAATTCAATATTAGGACCATTAACCTGGAAATTCAATATAAAACAACAAGATATTGGAACTTTTGAACAATAATCAAGGAAAAATTGAATGAAACCCTAAATTATAGATTTGGAGTTTTCATCTCGCAGCTAGGGTTCCCGCCGCCATCTCTCTGGTTTCACTCGTAATGACGGCTAGGGTTTCGACTGGAGAATCTCTCTATATCATTGTTGTCGGTAAAGTTCAGGTCGAGACGTTACGATCAGTTTCAACCAAGTCGCACCATCGACGCCTTTGATCATCTTCTCCGTTCGCGAATAAAAAAGTGTTCAAAGAGGAACAAGAGTAGAAGAGGAAGAGAGGACAAGGGTGACAGAAGAGGAAGACAAAAAAATCAAAGAGGAGAGCAATGAGGAGAGAGAAAGCCAAGATGTTGGAGAGACAAGAGACGGTGGAAGAGAAAGAGTCAGTGGTGGCGGAGGCGATTGTTGTGACGAGAAAAAAATAAGAGGGAGAGAGAGCAAAAGAAGGAACCGAGAGAGGAGAGGGAAGTGAGAAAGAGAACAAATGAGAGGGGAAAGGGGTGAGGAGCAAGAAACGAGGAGAGAGAAACAAGTAAAGGAAAAAATTGGACTTAAACGATATTTTGATCTTATATATTAAATGGATATGACATTTTTAAACCTAGTTTCAAATGTAAGATGTTAACAAAAAACAAACACAAAAAATGATATCTGTGTGGAATTGAAACATAAGCTCTTATTTTTAAAAGCTGTGACATAAAAGACGGCATACTGTGTGAGAAACGCATTTTTAACTTCATCAATATGTTATTAGCCCAAGGTTTAAGTTGTAATGGGCTTCGGGCTGTGTAAAGCATAATCAAGGGTTGGCCTGAAGACCGAAACAGTACAGAATTGTAGACATTAGGCCCAACAATTGGCTGGCTTGAGTTTGGGTTAGACATAGTCACAAATGACGTCAACGTCTTGACTCCCGCCCATACCCTACTGATATCCATATCGATATACAAGAACACTGATGTCATGAAGTTTTGAGTTTGGCTTATAAACATGCATCCTTTTCAACGCCGATCGTCCGCCAACTACCAACTCCCATCGGATGATTAAAAACAACATAAATTATGTTTCTGAAAGATAGTAATCAACAAATGAGCTTTTAACTCTTCATTTCTTTTTAATTCAAAAAAAACTATAATGCAAGTTCTTTCGGATTCATAATCAATTAGGTGCATTGATTTGATTGTCTACCTAGAATTTTGAAGAACAAGTTCGGTTGGAATAGAATAAAGTAGCATAATGTAGCAATTTGCCTCTTAAAAATCATTTTTTTTATAAGTGATTTTATTTACTCTTACAATCTCTTCTTGTTAAAATTGATTCAATTACGATGAGTTATAATCCCATCCATTAAAGATCATATTATATATTTCTGTTTTTATTTTTTATTTTCCTGCATTCTACCTACTTAATACAATTTGCTATTTCAACAAATAAATAACAAATATATACTCTTTTTCTTCCATAGTTTGTATCGTCCTACTATATTGCAAGTTTCTTTTATATGAATAATGAACTTAACATATTCAAAATCAAGATGGCAAGTTAGCCAACTAGGATTGAAGTTCTTTTTCTTTCTAGTTTGTATTTTTTTAATAACCAGCTATTTTTAATCTAAAATTAGGAATTTATCTTGAGTTATGAAAAGGAAAGTTCGAATTGAATAGTTCTTTCACTGTTTATAAAACTAATGGATTGAAAAGTAACTGTTTACCGGATCTAAGATGTGACTTTGAACAAACCAGTCTTAAAAGATCAAAATGACACGCACAAAAATGCGTTGCTTATTGGATTATAGTTGCTCTTGAAAAAACACAGCCTTAAAATGGTCAATCTTAATTGCTAACTGAATCCATGAGAGCTCTCAACTTTCTTACAATTAATTAATGTATTTTTCAGATTGCATGAGTAGCTGAACGGCTCACCTTTCTAACCTACATCTTCCACACCTCCTTAATTACTCTGTCTCACTTCACCACCCTTTAATTCCTCTCTCAGAGCACACTCTGTTTCATTCTGAGTCTCAGTTGATACCATCGACGTCCCACTCCCATGGCGGGCTTCTTCTCAGTCCTCCGTCGCATATATCTCTCAGTTTACAACTGGGTCGTCTTCTTTGGCTGGCAAGTTTCAATCTTTTCTTCTTTTGGACAAGACCCATTTCGTTTTTGTGGTTATTTGTTCATATTTTGTTGTGATTCAGGTTGCAGACTTTGTTTCTTACTATAAAGACTTTGAAAGAATCAGGGCATGAACATGTCTACAATGCTGTTGAGAAGCCTCTTCTCTTCGCCCAAACCATTGCCGTTTTGGAGGTAAGGACTGAACAAGTGAAAAAATACTGTGTTTTTGGTTCTTTTGTTATATCAAATTGTGGAAGTGTTTGATCTGAACTTTATTTTTGTGTTGTTGGGTTTGCGTTGGAATTTGGATTGGAGCAGATTCTTCATAGCTTAGTTGGTGAGTTCTTGTATTCTCCGC
>CAODLS010875796.1:0-26891 GCA_948243855.1 Flueggea neowawraea
CAATGCAATGAAGAGTTAGAAGAATATTATCAAATGAATATATTCAGAAGTATCTCAATGGCGCCATTAATAAAGATAACTCATATAAGCAATTCTTAGTCTTAACACTTACACAATATTAAATGAGTGTTTGCTTGAAATTCAAACAAAAATCTCCTCGAATTTATTGAATAGTGAGTAGGGATGTACACTTTGGCCTAGCCTGACGACCGGCCTATACTTTTAAAAAAATAAGGTCGGGCCTGCGCTTGTGGTGTGGCCCGGCCTGAAAAAATATATAATATATTTTTATATATATAATATATAGTATATTAATATTAATTTGATGTATTATGTGTTATAAATTAGAAAAAAATGATGTTAATTATAAATTTAAGAGTTGTTTAGTATTTATTAAAGTATAGTTTATGTAATAAAGTATATATTAAATTGTATTTTAATAAAAAATAAAGAATTTTAATATTTTTGGATAGGGAGCTTGGGCCGGATTTTCAGCCAGATCGACAAGGCCTGGTCCGGTTGACCAGGCTGAATTTTTTGGGCATTAGTGAGTCTGGTATATGTTTAAATTATTTAACAAAATTCTTCCTGAATCTATTGAATCGTCTACTCCTATTTTTTATGTTAATGTTGGCAGTCAGAGCATGCTTAAATGCGCTTCTTTTTGTTTTCAGCTTAAATTAATTGCTCAAGATTTTTTCTACAAAGAGATATATCAAACTCTGTCTTTATTTTTTTGCAAAGAAAAAAAAACATACTGAGACCGTTTTGTTCGCAGAATAGAATAACATGAAATAAAATTACTATTTCAGGTGAAATAGAATTGCTATTCCATGCAATTTTATTTAATTGTTTGGTTAATTGAATAAAATAACAATTTTATTACATTCTTTTGTTTGGTTGAATGTAATATTATAAATAATAGAATATAAATTATTTGAAAAGACTATTTTGTACTTGACTTTTCAAATAGAGTTAAATATTGTACTTTTGACATTTTATTTAAATAAATATATAAACAATATAATAATAAAATATAATAAATAAATAATAAACAAAGCAACAAAATAATTTATTAAAATATAATAAAATTATTAAATGACAAATAAGTAAAATATCTTTTAAATTCTAAAAATTAGAGAAAAAAATTGAACCACATCAATTCTTAATAAGGACACAAAATACTTTTCATATTCAGTACCTATTCTGTAGAGGTGTGAATTTGTAATTCCTAACTGTATGTTAGGAATTGCTATTCTACAAAATCATGTAATTGACAATATGTGGAATTGAAAATCCACAAACCAAACATCATATGAATTCCACATGGAATTCCAATTCCATTTCTCATCAATTCCATGAGCCAAACATACTGTATATCTTAGTTGCTTTGTAAACTTATTTGCATTTTAAGTTTTATACGTGCTGCCATTGATTCTTGGCTTGATTTTTGGTATGGAATTGGAGCCAAATGTAGATTTAATCAGATTAACAACATTAACCATTGTGTTTTTTACTTGATTTTTGGAGTGTTCATGGTGATGATATTGAATTTGTTGTGATTAAATTTTGTTCCTTCTTTTGTATTAATAAAGATTAGAATATGCTGTATTGTTGTAGTATATTTTGTTAAAATTTTGGTTTGGCCCTGTTTAGAACAAATGCACAACCCACTCTTTCATGATGCTAACTTTTGATTTCTTGCAGATGTTTACACGCACTATATTCTGCTTATGATAAAATAAGCAAGTGATGAACAATTCTGTAACACTGATTGTAGGCAGGGCAGGCTATTACTGCTGCTGGCACTGGTACTTCCTAAAACCTCTTGTTTTTCGTTGTTCGCCTTATCATCTGTAAGTTACTCATGTCTTCTTGTTTTGGTTTCACTGAAACTTCAAATTAATTAATATTCAGATGATGAAGTTTTGTCATTCTTGATGTTCTTGATGTTATTGCACCAAACAAAACCTCTGACCTAAATTAATTGAAAGTTTGAACTTCTAGTCAAATATACACTAGAGTGACCTTAATGGTCGATAACTGGTAAGTTGTAACATCCATATCTGCTGCTTATTATCATATTACTTCATCCTTGCTTGAATAAATCAAACAAGAGGAACTTAATTTTGCTCTCCATGTTACTTGATCCCCCCGGATGAATAGTAATAATCTAAATTTGTTTTCAAGCGGCCCTTTTTTCTAATCAAAGCTATAAAATCAAAGGTTTATCAAGTGAAGCTGCAGCATGTATGAGATTTTGCCTCAAGTATTAAGGAAGCTGCAGCATGAACCTGCAGCTGAAATCTAATAGTCCAATGCTTGTCGAGGCCTGATCTCATCATTTATATCATCACATCTTGCATTGGAATTCCTGGTTTTGAACTTCAAATTAACCTGTCTGCCTATATGGCTTTGACTTATGTTTTAGTTTCTCACTGATTCTGCCATTTGTAGCAGATATCTGTCATAGTAAATTTTGACATTTGTAATGAGATGAAGGGCAGGGCAATTTAAACCATTACTTAGCAGCTCTGTTCAATTAACAAATATATTTGTTCCAATTAGCTGAAACTTGTTTCGCTTACTGTGATCAATGAGAACTTTTTCTGACAATGATGCAGGTTGCATGGTAGCTCTGGAAGCAGAACATTACTTGCAAGAGATTGGATCTCAAGAGGGTAAGAGTTATTGACTATCAAGGATTTAAGAAGGAATCGAAAGCAATTAATGATGAACATGAGGACCAAAGAGTTGCACATAAATTTTTATCAGCATGATGAGAGAAAAACTATCACTTGATATGTTTGTTCCAGTATTGAATGGTATTATAATTGATGTTCCAATATTTGGAGCTCAAGTAGGATTTGAGTAGCAGTTATGATATTGATACGTCTGTTCTGTTCACTGGAGTGATTAACAATAACATTGTTTTGGCCAATTCCTATTGATTCAGGTATCTTGGATATGGCAGCACCTACTGGTTAGGGCTGTTCTTCGTCTTCAGTTTTGCAAATCTATTGATTCTGTAAATTCTCAGCCTCCCTAACAATATGCAACTCCCTCTTTCGGAGGTTTTTCCGTGCAAATTCATTCAGATAGTCACTTGAAAGATCAAGTATGGATTGAGCCCAGAAATGACAAATAATACAACTCAATTTCTGATAAGTCATTTTAATTGCTCTTGCTAGGAATTGAATTCATTGTCTCAGGATCTCTTAATACTGGAGTGGAATGTGTTAGTAGATTACTAGATTACGGTATTACGCTAGTAAATGGTAAAATAATTCAGAGCATAGTAGCTTGTTGATGTTGTGAACACAGGTTGGACTTTAAAACATATTTTATAACACTTAACGCTCCTCAAAGTCCTCTTCTTTGGTGGCTTCAGTTCCCGGCGTTATGTAAATCATGTTCTTTTTTTGTTTTAAACAATGAGATCAGCATTACATTAAATCAGTTTGAAGAACATCAACAATACACTGAGCAATGTAAAATCCCATAAGATGGAAACCTGACAAAAAAATGTCCTCCAGTCATTTTCTTTTGGTTTTTTCCCTTCAAGTTATGTGCTCTATTTCTTATATAAGTTCAGTTAAAAAACCGTGGTTCGTCCATGACAGATTGATTGGTTCGAGTTCAGTTCGGTCAAGACTTGGTTGTCTTACTTATGAGCTCAACTCAATTAGGTTAAGCTCTAGTTGAGTAAGTGATAAAGTTGTGACATAAGTATGTAGAAAAACCATATGACACCACACAAAAAAAAAATCTTTTTTCTGTACAAAAAGTGGAGGTTTGGCTTCCTTAGAGGAAGAGAGGGAGTTTTGTTCTCTTTCACATGCTTGTGATTCTTGCATTCACAAGGATTCTATGTGGCATATAGAAACAAAATTAGTTTATGTTATTCATATTATTAATTAATGAAAATGATTTGGATGTGAGACTAACATATATCTAGATCTGCTTCTGGTTATATTTTTTTTGCTACGTAAATCGAGGTTAATAACTCGAATCACTTACTTTTATTCGTTCGATTATTAGTTATTGCATTTGATACTAACATGTTCAAATTCTTAATCAATTAATTCTTTTCTTTTTTAGTTTGATTTAGTTGTTTGGTCTCATTTAAACTGAATGCTCATCCTATGACCTCTTGGGAGGTGGCCCAGCGGTAGGAGCTCTGGCTCGTGCACCTAGAGACCGAGGTTCAAGACCTAGCGCCTCTCCTTGGTTTTCAGGGTAAGTCTCCAGTTAATATATTCCCTGTGGGTTTATCCCGTTGCTGCTCCCAACGAGTGTCGTGATGACATGTCAATTGGTTACCGCCAAGTAAGCGAACATTTAACGGCGAGGAGTAAGTACCTGCATAGTCACGCCCATCAGAGATAGTGTCACTACTAGTAGTCCTGACTCTCATTTTGATTGAAAAAAAAAAAAAGAATGCTCATCCTACAAGAAGAAAAGAGCCCAAAAAAAAAAGAGTTCGGTGACAGTTGTGTCAGCTTATTTCACCAAGATCCCTTAAATTAAAACATAAAAGATAAAATTATTTTCTATAGAACATTTTCTCTCCTAAACAATGTGTCCTCATTATGCAAAGACAGTTTCGACAAAATTTTGATGATCAGTGTTGAAATAGCTCTCCAACTTCCAATCGCTACTATCTCCTCAATTTGGCTTCGATTATAGCCTTATTAGCCATATAAAAAACCCCTCGTCTTGCAGTTATGAAGATAAGTAGGATAAGTGAAAATGGCAGCAAAGAGACTGAAAAAGAAAGAGAGAACACGGTGTTTGGTTTTCATAAATTCAGTCATAAATATTAGATGTAGATTATAAATTAGTAAATTTGAAAAATTGTATAATAAAAAATAAAAATATTGTACGTCTACATAAAAAGTATTATATGACGTATCAAAGCAATATATGGAAACAAAACACACCTGGACAAGATCATACAAGTTAAAGGTGGATCCCTGTGAGAAATCAACCATAGGGCATAACATATACCAATTGAGTTCTTGATGCCCCGGTGTCATTGCAAAGGGAAATCTACTAATGACAAAATTCATCTATGATGATTTGGCCCAACACGGAGCTAGATATCAAAACTCAACCAATCTACGCAAGAAGTTGGAGCAGCTCACCTTACAGGAGGCCAGATCACCGCAACACGCTGCTTCTCCAGAAGAGGAACTGCATTCTCTTCTTACTTTTTTCAGGAGACACTTTAATGCCTATTATTTTCATCCTACCACGACTAATCTTTTTTTGCTAACATGAGGATCATAAAATGCTTATCAACATTCATTTTTATCAACTCAAGAAAAACAAAGTGAACGATGAGAGAGAGATTACTACCAACGTTTATACTGTTTTTGCAGTGTATATGCGATAGAGCAAAACCCTTCTAAGCAAGTAAAAGAAAACTACAGCAAAATAAACATGGCATACATTGACCATTAAGGGTTATAAACAGGCGTACCTTCACAAAGCCATTTTAGTGAAAGTGATTATCCTTCCTTTACAGAGTCTAACTGCTACCTTTTCAGTAGCTTATAAAGACAACAGTGACATACTTGGATTGGAACCTATGAGTCAGTCCAAGAGCAACTAAAGACTGCGATGCCCATCCTTTCTCGATAAAGAGATGATTTAGGACAACATGCTGCGGCCTGGAAAAAGAAGCTCCATCAGGGTTCTCCATACGAAGGACAGTTAAATGCAGCTGTGGTGGAACCACAACAGGCTCCTTTGCGAAATCTTCCTCAGTTGGAAATGCCTGACTGTAAGAAGATTCTGGAGACAGAGGAGCCTCAAACTCAGTCACACTGTCTAGGTTTTGTGGAACATAGTCCTGAATGAAATTGCAGTTATAATTAGAAAAAAATATTGACCAACTATAAAAAGTATTGACTAACTACATGCTTCTCTTTTACCACGCTACTAAAAAATAACTGGAGAAATTCATTTTTTACTTTCTTGATAACATGGTTATAGACATTGCTATAAGTGCATATGTATTCAAACAGTTTTGTACAAATGTTGACACAAATGTTTGTGAATGGTTTCAACAGCTCAATTACAAACCAGATGAGCTTACTTGGCAGTGGATACGTATAATGAAAGTTAAAGAAAAAAATATTATCAATGGAACAGTTTTTTCTCCTAAAAAACTCATCCGAGAAGCAATCCACTAAAAACTGAACTCCGTTGTGTGGAAAGCCGAAATATTTACTATTATGATTCCATAAAACTAGTTGTTAGCTCCCTGTTTGATTCATATCCAAACCCAGATAACCATGTGCAACCATGAAAACCAGTGTGTGGAGAGTGTATACCAAACTAGCTTATTTCAAATTATTATGCATAGCAGATGCCCATGCAGCTCCCAAAAACCAAAATATGGCGACTAAATGACACATGCCATAACAAAACCATAATATAAGACAGGGTAACTCTACTGCAAACCCAAGGAAACAAAAGTACTTACATGAACATCAAGGACATTACAAATACGGCCCATTTCATCTGTGCTACATAAGGAAGTTCTGGAATATATCTCCATTCCCCATCCACAATGAACTTGTAATGGTATATGCCTGAGGGGAGGACTAGAAGGATAGAATGATCCTTACCAGATCTTTGCAATTGCTTCCTGAAAGAATATTCACAAATGAAAAGCATATTAATACTTGTGCATATATTAGTTCTTTTACAGTAACTGAAATCAGTAAGCGCCTAAAGCTTACCTTGATGTCCAGTTATCCCAAGATCCTTCCACAACCACCTCATTTCCAACATGGTTCCAGGTAATAACCGTTGGGATTCCTGGCTCAGGAGGATGTTCGGCAACTCCATGAGATTCATTCTGCCACATTTGATTAAAAAAGGGAGGTCCATCAGCGTTTTGCAGTGGAGCTACGGGAATCTGCAATTGCACAATAGAGAAAAACCTTTCAGCTTAAAGCCCATTTACAGGCAAGGTAAAGTTCTACTTTGTGCAATGATATATGCAATTTTGTCAAAAATCATCCAAAGTACTAAGGGCAGCATCCACTACGAAATAGCAAGGCAAAAAAAGGTAATTGAACCATGCTGGCAGCCTGGCACAAAACAACTATCACCATGATACTACCAAGCCTATGTTTGAACATACTGAAACTCACGTTTAGCATGTTTGTATGAAGGAATTTGCTAAGGTTTTCTGCGCCTTCAACTCAGCCCAACATGCCTGAAATTCAGTTTGTGCTCTCAAATTGAGCAGTTACAAGCTAAAAAAAGATGTCAGTAAAGGTTGTCCAAGATATGACACTAGAAATGTTGAACTGAAAATTCCAAGGCAGTTATGAAATTTTTCTATTTCTTTCATATTTTATGCATTAAAATAAAATGGAAATCAATAATTCCATACCTATTTTACAAAACTTAATGTCATTTATCAAGCAATATGTATGTGGCTTTCTGTTCTTTTTCTATAATTGTTCATGGCAACTTGATACAGATCTAAGTGACATATAAACTGATAATCAATACAATCTATATTAAACAATTAAAGCATGCAATAAAAATAAAAGATTCAAATTTATGTAAACAACAATGTTTAAAAAATTTTATTGCATGCACAATTGAGCCCAAAAAATTGTGTTATAGCGTAGATCATTTTAAATTGGATTGGAAATGTCCAAGAAACTGAAAGCCACCAACGTTAGACATTTTCCATGGTAAATTTCACACTATTAATCGACCAATAGTGTAAAAAATACTAAAGCCACCCCATCTCCATCGATGCACAGCATGTACACATACGACAAACAAATGCACGTGATCATTTGCACGCATGCAAGCCAGCACAAAAAATGAACCCATATGCAACAGATGGGAACCACTTCTTGCATGCACTCATAAAAATCAAAGCAACTGAACAATGGGACAATCAAACACAACAATGATATACCAAGTGAACCAACAAAATCATTCCCATCTAATAAGGACCTTGGAACAGATTATGCATCCCTAGAAGTATGCAATATTGAAATGATTTTATGCATTTGTATTTTACACAAAATCAGAACTTCATTCAAAACTTTCCAATTGGAGCTATTCATCATAAACAATTGAAAGAAAGGATTTCCACAAAAATAGATTTGAAGACAGATTCTTCACTTTCATTTGAACTATATCTCCTTCCTCAGTACAATCCACAATTTAGCAGGTACTCAATAAAAAACATCAATCAAATAAAATAACAATATAACCACTAAAATGAAATCAAAATAGGCTCAAAAAAAAAAAAGAAAAGGTGAAAAAAAATCTCAAGTAGAATATCCAAAACAAATCAACCAACAATACCCCTCTACATTCACAGGAAAAAAATAATTACAGAGAAAGAAACCACAAAACAAGAAAACATAGTAGAATTTTCAGACACTCCATATAAAATGCTGTGATCAAGACTAATTAACAAAAGCTAAATGAGAAACATACGGTTCAGATGCTACGAATCCATTCCCTGGATTCACAGCATATACGCATTAAAATCAGTTATCAGCTACAAGAACTTTGTATCTAAAGCGATTGCTCAATTGAAATACAAGTAAAGCTAAACAAAATTAAAGCTATATCAAACAGAGTTTCTAATTCCGGAAACTAATTAGTAATGATAACCTCATGGCAACAACTACCAAAAAAATTTCACGAAAGTGGTAATTACACAACAACGATCCTTTCTAATCTTTCAACAAATTTATGTCGCCATTACGTTTCAAGTATCAAACACAAACTAAACTAATAAATAACTGAAATGTCATCATTGAATTAACTATTTGTCCAATAAAAAGCTCGATAAGAAACGAAGATAGATTAAATAACCTGAGGAGCGAACAAGAGAGGAGAAGTGGAGCGAGCCGGGCTATGAGGAGCTGAGACACCACTGTTATTATTATTACCACCACCACCACTAACATTAACATTATTAGCCACCGGATCATTCGACCCCACGCGATCGCGCGTGTTGGCCACAGCCGAATCTCCACCTCCAGATCCATCGTCAGAAGCCCCTCCTTCCTCTCTTCCATTCGCATTCCCCATCTCAGATCTACAAACAACACGAGGCAGTTACAGCGGCGGCGGCTGAAACAACCAAAAATAGTAATTATAAAGTTAGTTCGTGTATGTTCTTAGTTGAGGAGAAAGTGAAACAGTTGCCAGTGGAGTACGGAGTTATTTACAGAAATTGACATCAGAGACAGAGGGTGAAGGTAAAGTAGTGCAGGTTAATTGCTAGCTGGGTGTTTCTTTGTTCTTTCTGGTTTCTAATTTTCTTTTTTCTCTCTCTTAGTCGTTCGTTCTGATCCAGAAGCTGTGTTTTTTCTTGTTTGTTTTTGTTTGTTCTTTCTAGACGTAAAATTTTGTTTCTTTTAATTTGTTATAGAACTTGAGAAGAAAGACAGTGGAGAGGTGGGAAGTGGATAACGAAAAGAGGTTGGATCATATGCGGACTGTTCTAATTGAGCTTGAATTCCTAGTCATTTTTTTCTTAAAAAAAAAAGAAAATTACACCACATATTATTTTTGAACATTTTAAATTCAGAAATAAAATACAAGAGTATCACATCTACTCAAATACAACAGTCACAATTTAATTTTCTTAAATAACATAATATTAATACTCCTCTTTTCTGTTTATATCTCTTTCTTTATGCACGACTTCTCTCCCTCTCTTCTTTCTCCAAAGTCATCCTCCTCCTCCTCTTCCTTGTCCCCAGCTTCCTCCTCGCCTCTCTCGTTTCAGGTATGCTCCTTGCTTCCTCTTTTCATTCTAATGGTGTTGGAGATAGAGGTGGCGATGGATTTGTTCTTGTTCGTATTTTTTGTGCAAATTTGGTGTTTGTTGTTGTTGTTTGGTTTATTTGTTTGTGTTTTTGAGAAGCATGTTTTCTCTTGTGTTGGTTGATGAAGGTGGCGGCGATTTGTTTTTTTTTTTATAGGTTTTGGTTGTTTTTTTGCTTGGCGGTGGCGTGAGGTGAGTGAGAGTGAGGAAGAAACTATTGCGAGAAGCGACGCGACGATGAGCTAGAGTCAGAGAGAGTGACGACAAAGGAACATGAGAGAGAAAGAGAAGCAGTGGCAATGGAGATGTCACGAATTCTGAAGCGTGCAAGTTAGATCTTCAACGCCATGGTGATGGTCGATGCCAAGGGCATTGGCTAGGGTTTTGTGTAGCAAATCTGTCTTTGACTGGCCAAAATTGTGTCTCAGTCCTTAGAATAATGAAGTTGAATGAATGCAAATTAAACCAACTAAGTCAATTGAAAAATTTTGGGTTGTACTCGTTTTGTTTTCATTTTGTTCTCATTTATACTCATAATTTTACTAAGTAATAAAAAAAATTAAAATATTTGTAATCGTTTTGTTCTCATTTGTACTCATAATATTATTGACTTGTACTCATTTTTGTTAGTGTTTGCTCTCTGTTTGTTTTCATTTTTGTTTTTCTACTAGTTTATACTCGTATTGTTCTTGGTTTGTACTCACTTTTAACTTGTCAAAGTGTGTGGTCAACGCGTGATCAACACGCAATTAAATTGTGGTATTTATGAATATTTATTTTGTGTTACTATTTTTGATAAGTTTTTGACATATTATTGTATTTATCAATTTTTATTTTTTTATTATATTTATGTGTGCTTGTCCATTTATTTTTTGAATGAATGACCATCCCCACTAATATATCAATCTAACTAGATTTGTTGTTAAAGAAAAAATCTCATTAGGTTCGTCTAATACACAAGTGGCTAGACACATCCACCAATTTATATAGGTTAATCTTGCAAGTATACCAAAAGATTACTTTTTTTAATATAAACAAAAGAAATTAAACCAGATTTATTGAAGTGCAATAAGTGAAATAACTGATTAGGAATACAATGAATATGAAAAAAATTTGTATTTCTGTTGAGATCTAATTTTAAACTTTTTGGAAGTAACTAATGAAATCATAAATGAACATTGGGATAGTATTGAATAATATGACATAATTTTTGTTATTAAACTCAATTATAATTATTAAATTTTAATATTAATATAAATTTATTATAGTTATTTATTTATTATTATTAATTTTTTTAATTAATCATATTGTTCTTTATTGCATGTTAACATATCTAAATATAATGGCTCATTTAAAAATTAATTACAATTCTCTTTGAAAGGTAATTTTTGAGATAGAATTAAGTTCCATAGTTTTTTAAATTATACTAGAATAAAAATTTCTTAATTAACTTGATAGATATTAATAACTAATTTATAAACAGAATCAAATTTATATTCTAGTATAATTTTTTAATTTATACTAGAATAATAATTTCTTAGTTAACTTGATAGATATTAATAAATAATTTATAAACAGAATCAAATTTTAAGTTGATATTTTTATTACTAAATGAAAAATATCTAATAAATATTTAAACTATTTATGTTTTTTATAAAAATAAGTTAAAATAAATATAGGACTTGAGTTACGACTTCATTCTGTAAGTTCCACTAAAAATGGCATATCTAATTTTTAAATCGTATATTTTTTTAATAAATATTCAGATGTATATGATGTAATTTACCTCCACAATATATTTTTATAATTTACTAAATAACAAATACACACAAATTTAGTCTAAGAAAAACACAAGCAAAACTTATTGAAAAAATAAACACACCCAAAATCATTTGGTTGACTTAAATAGGAGGGAGGTTTCAGCATTGAAATGATAAGATTGGTAACATGTGATAGAGCCCCCCACACATTGACATTGTAATAATTAGTCGGACCCAATGGGTAATTAAATGTTGGATTAAAAGACAAGGGATATATCTGAGCCCACCTCTGCCCTTTTTTCAGCTGAAGTGTGGGGTCCACTTCAATTATTTTGTTTGAGATATTAATATTTTTTTAGTAAAAATAATATTGTATAAAAATATTTTTTATAAATATAAAAAATTATTTGGTTAAAAGTATAGATAATAGTTTAAAAATATGATAGATAGTTTTAATTTATTACATTAAAAATAAATTTTTAATTTTTTAAAAAGTGTGTTTTGAAGAATATTGTGATTATGCAACATACTTTTTAAATAATTTTAATTTCAATGTCAAAAAAATCACTTAGAGAGTATTGATTATAAAAAATGAAAAATGCAATTTTTATAAAAATACGAAGAGACAAAAACAATAAAATAGCAAATTATCACATTTAAAAAAAGTCGGTACCGCTTTATATTATCTTGTAAGTATATCATAAAATAAATTATCTTCGGTATTGTGATATGGTCTGACATGGACAATGAATAAAAAGTGTCTGATTGAACAGGCCCACTCACCAAACGTTCTTCGGTTTGTCTCCTGTTGGAGTGCTTGAGCTACGACTAGAGATGGGCCCGGGCCTCGCTCAAAAAATGGGCTAATGATTTCTGGTCCACGGCCCGGCCCGGCTGATTTTTTAAAAGAATAGGGCAGACCTGGGCTAATGATCTGGTCCGACCCGAATATTTATTATATATATATTTAATATCTTTTATATATAATATATAATATATTAATATTAATTTGATGTATTATGTGTTATAAATTAATAAAAATTATGTCAATTATAAATCTGAGAGTTGTTTAGTATTTATTAAAATATAATTTATATAATAAAATATATATTAAATTGTATTTTGATAAAAAAAATTAAAGAATTTAAATATTTTCTTAAAAAAATAGGCTCGCGGCCCGGCCCGCCCTAGGCCAGTGGTTAAGCCCGATCGGCTCGGCCCTACCTGAATAACCGGCACATGATTTTGGATAAGATTTGATTAGATTTTTAAGACCCAACTTATCTGTTGCCATTCTTTTTCAGACCATTTTATAAATAGAATTAATTACGTGTAATAATTAAAATTGCGTTAATTACACAAATATACAATAAAAAATATAACTTTCATAAATGCCACAATATGTCAAAAATGTTAAAAATAATAATACGAAATAAAATATTTACAAATACTAATTTTTGACCGAGTGTTCATTACGCGTTAGAAAATTGACTGCACTCTTTTGTCCTGTGAAAATGAGAACAACACGAGTACAAATTAATACAACAACAAAATAAGAACAAACAAAGAACAAATATCAATTAAAATAAGTATATATCAAAATAAAAAATTTAAAAAATATTTTAATTATTTCTTTACTACTTGTTAAAATTGAGTACAAAATGAGTACATCGCAAAAAATGCTTACATAATGAATACGAGTTATTTAAGACTTGTTGATTACACCGACAAATGCTTACGAAAAATGAATACAAAATGATATCAAAACGAATACAAAAAGGAAACAAAATTAGTACAACCCAAAAATATTAGGGATTGAGTAAAATTACAAGTACAAAACGAGTATATTTACAAACAAAACGCTTATATAATGAGTACGAGTTATTTAATACTTGTTGATTATACCAACAAAATGTTTACAAAAAATCAGTACATGACGAGTACAACCCAAAATTAGGTATTATTTTCAAATTTTACAAACTAAAAAGGACTACAAAATTAGTACAATACAAATTTACTGTTTCTAAAATTGGGGCTGCAGCTAGGGCTTCCTCCCTTTACACCGTCGCTCCCTTACTCGTGCCACTTCCTTTCGCTTCTCTCACCAGTATCTTCTTCATTGATCCTCTTTTACACACCTTCAACTTCAAATCCACCTTCACTCAAATAAATTCACAATTACAAATGTTTCTAATATTAAACAACAAAATATAATTTACAACTTAAAATAAAATGTAAAACCTGTTTTAAGTTGCAGAATCCTTCATAGACGTCTGATAACGAATCAAAAGTCTTATCAAGAGATAGAAGCGAGGATGTTGCCTACGCCACTGCTCTCTCACTTTATATCTCCCATTCGATGTCGACCGTCCGCTCTCTCGGTCGTACTCCCTCTCTATCTCTTCAATAACTCTCTATGTCCTCCCTCTCTCTTTTTATCTCTTCGTCTGCCAAGCTCTTTGTTTCTCTCCTAGTCACAACTCCAATGTCATGTTGTTGCCCCTCGCTCTTCCACGTAAATCTCACTAACGCTTCCTCTCTTCACCATAAAGCACGAAGAGAGAGGAACAAAGATCGGCGGATGAAGATAGACGAGGATGAGAACTAAGGAAGGGGACGAGGAGGACGACGACCTTGGAGAGAGAAGAGAGGGAGACAAGTCATGTAGAGAGAGAGAGAGAAAAGAGAGGAGAGAAAAACAAAACTGAGGGGTATTAGTATTGTGGTATTTAGGAAAGTTAAATTGTGACTGTTGTATTTGAGCAGATATAATAACCTTGTGTTTTATTTGTGAACTTAAAATGTCCAAAAATGATATGGGGTGGAATTTCCTCATTAAAATTTAGATTTTGAAGAATGCCACCCATAGTTTGGTAATAACTTAAATGACGTATTTTTAAGTTCAAATTTTATGTATGTCAATTTTTTAATCTTTATTGCTAACAATGAACACAATTTATCTCCTTATTTTCTCATATTCTCTCTCTCTATGTTTTCTCCCAACTCGTATCTCTCTCTCTTTTTCTATTTGTTCTCGTTCTCCTCATCTTCTCTTTCTTTATGTCTTTCCTGTCGCCGCCATCCCTCTTCTGTCCCTAGAATCCTCACCTTTCTGTTGCTCTCCCTCATTGTCGCTCCATTACGCCGCTCTAGAAATTCCATTTCCTCGAAAAAAGGAGACGACGGAGAAGTAGAGAATCGACGGTTGGAAGAGAGAGTAGCGGATATGGAATGGAAGAAAGAGAGAGGCGGCTAGGGATATTATCTGCCGTTTAGGGTTTGGATTTTGCAGGTTTGTTTTTGTCTAGGTGTCGCAGATCTGGAATGGTAAAAAGAGAGAGTAACATCGACGAAGGTAAGCTTGAACAACGATGGCAAAATATTTCAAAATAAAAACAAAATTAAACATGCTCCTATACTAAAATGCAAATATTCATGCAAGTGCATAAATAAAAGATAATCATAGTTTAACGTCATTGCGGACCAAAAATAGTTTAACGTCATTACGGACGTGTGCATATGATCTACTTGAAGTGCCAAATAGCCCTCATGGTGCATCTATGAATGGTTTCAATATCTTATCATGAACCTTGAGTGGTGTGTAATCCTCAAGCATAGCGCCCCTAGTACCACAATAATGAATGGTTAAAATCACAAATGGACTGCACCATGGCTTTGTCATTTTCTCGATGTGATATTCCTTCCAAGTTCAAGAACGCCTCAAAAGTGTGTATAACCTACAAGTTCAAAGGAGACAAACTAATAAGCAAAAGGAAAATAAACAACAACAACTAGTAGCGTCGTCCCCGCAACGGTGCCAAAAACTTGATTGATTTTATCGCAAGTGTACGATGATCAATGCAGTAATAAAATAACCTTAAGACTATTCCTAGGGTGTCGAACCCACAGAGACGAGTTCTAATTGTGATTGATTCATGCAAGAAAATAAAACATACAAAAAAGTGATAATTGTAGATAAAGAACACGAAATATAAAATAAACAACAATAAGATAAGCATTAGGACATTCAAGACTCCACCAAGATCCTACTCACTATATTTATGAATGATTTATGGGATATGAGTGTTCTCTCGCGTTTATCTCTTAAAGCCTTTTTCGAGTTCATTTACGCTATGTCTACATTTATTAGAATGATCATTTCGGCCTCGTCTAACTAAACTAGATTCGTTAAGTTCTTTTGGGAATATCATCGAACACTTTATGGGCATGAATATTTTCATTTCAAAACCTAATAAGTTTAATGCATATCATGAATATTTTCGGCCCTTAAACTAGATTTGTTAAAACTTCAACTAATGATGGCCAATCATAATCATTTTCAATTAAAACATGTCATTAAATCAAATCCAAACTCTGTCTAATTATATCATTCAAGCACAAGACATAATTACTAAAAATATAGCATTAAAGCACAATAATATATGAACTACACAATGGAAGTAAAAGCTCAACATTGTATCCATCAAGGTCTACATCTTGAAATCCTAACAAGATGATTAAGTTACCATGGTTTTGAACAACAACATAAGACAATCAATCTCAACAATAACCATGAAAACAAATTTGAGATATAAAGAGAGGAGAAAACAAGTTTAGAAGAAGTCTCTTTCGATGTCCCTCAAGAGAAATCTCTACACTTTGAGCATTGGTCTCCTTCTCCTTTTCCAACCTTACAACAATGTTCTTCCAAATGTAAGAACAAAGTTGGAAGAATATGCCCAATGGTTGGCTCCAACCCTACAATATTGTTCTTCCAAAATGAAAGAGTATTTATAGAGAAAACTATGCTCAAATGGTTGGTCCTCCTTCTTGATGCACATATAAAGAGTATTTATAGGCATTTTGAAGTCCCAAAAAACCCGAGACAAGTTGCCAAGTTGATGCATGCAAGTTGCCCACTTATTGGCCATTTTTGTCCACCTTTGAAACCTAGCCGAAATTTGACTTTTTGACCCATTTATATCGGCCACACCCTCACCATGCCCATTTGCACTGGCGTGGCCCTTCTCTGCCCAAAAAATTCCACTTGAGGTGGTGGCCACGGACTGCACCACGCCCATGGTGCTAGGGTGTGGCGACAGACTTTTCTTCTCGCGACATGTTTCAAACCGGTTTTCTTTGCACTTTCTTCCATCGATCTTTCAAATTCAAAAACTTGTTTTCCATGATTTGTTCATCTATTTTTCATCCATTTACATGCATTCTCCATTACCCTACAAAAAGCACAAAAATGTATAAATACATCGACAATTAAGCACATGTAAGGCAAAAATGCTATATTTTTATGCTTGAATCATTATGTAAATTAGGGATATATCATATAGTTTTCTGCCAAAAGTGTAATTTTTTCATGATTATGAACAGTTGGAGGATTAAATCTGATATTTTGCATGGTAGGGATTAAATTGTAATTTATGAGAGTTAAATGACTAATTTGGAAATTTTGACTACTTCGAGGACTGATTAGTACTTTGAAAAATCTTGGGGACCAAGTTGTAATTTTCCAAAATCTTGGGGACTAAATGATAATTTTACAGTGGTTAGGGACCAAACTGTAATTTTATGTAGATTCTGATTTTTGAGACGAGAGTGATAGTTCTTTCGAAATAGGTTTTTCGTCGTTGTTTGACGGTCTGCGTATGCATTTGGTAACATGTGCATACACCTAGAAACTTAAGGCAAGTGCACCTATCGACTATAGTATCTGGACCTGAGTACCGAGTGTCGTGTCCCACAGAGACTACGATTATTATCTACTCACTTTTACTCTGTTATCTAACCTACAAATTACTGTTTTGAATGATGAAAATAAATAAACTCAACACGAGAGCAAACATAACAATGAAGAATCTAGAAACAATCAATGGGAAGTGACACCTAGACACTAAATCCCTCTAGACCAAACTAAGTGATAATGGCTCGTTATTTAGGCAGTTAATTAGGCAAAAATTCCTACAATATGTTAACGTCTCTCTCGAGTTATTTAACGTCTAACACTTAGGTTGATTAACCGAATCTCTTCTTAATTAAAACCCCTATCGTTTCTTTATTGTTTTGTGAATTTCGCTATTAGGTTTGTCGATAATCCAGATGATTTATGTCGACCTATCTCTAGGTTTGCATTCAACTCTTTCCAATTATGAGTGATCTATCACACACAGAATCGCTCGATTGCACATGTATGAATTGGTAATGGAATCGAAAGTCTACCAACAATTAATTCAATAATTAAACAATAGATATCATAATTGAATCTCAATTCCACAAATAACTGAACGAATAACAATCAATCCATCACATAGTCAATCTAGGGTTCATAGCATCTAGATGCAAAATGTATTTAGTTCATATTTTTAGAGAGATAAAATACAAGATACAAAGAGAATTTAGAGAGACAAGAAAAACCCATGATGAATCCTTCAATCTTTCACGTAATTCCTTTGATCTTGAAGCGAGTTGAGTTCTCCTTAAGTTACCACGTTCTCTCACACTAAACTGAGTGTATTTTGTGTCCCAAAGTCGGCTCTCCTACTTAGGTTTTCAAAACACGTTTAAATATCACGAATTAATGAATTTGGGAAAGACACGGCCTAGGACACGACCGTGTCTTCACTTTCCCAGACCGTGTCTTGAAGGAAAGGCACCAATATGTGGATTTGCATAAAACACGGGCGTGGGATGATTGGCCATGTCTTCATTCAATTGTCCGTGTCTTCATTTATTTCCATGGTTTTGTATTCTAGTGAGGGACACGGACAAAACCACGGCCGTGGCTTGAAGTTTTCCACCTGTGTCTTGCTCTTAAAGGTCTGAAACTTGTCATTCTTGCTCCGTTTGGGCTCGTTCTCGCTCTATTTCGTCAAAGAATCATCAATCAACCTGAGAAAGACAATTCAAAGCTTAAAAGTACCACAAATTATGATAAACACTTAATTTATATTTAAAACAATATGGAATCAAACATCACAATATGTATAAATAAGCGTTTACCAAACTACCCCACACTTAAGTTTTTCTTGTGCTCAAGCAAAAAATGTAGTAAGATAAGGGGAACAAAAAATCTAACCAACTTTTCAATACGATGGCATAGGACTTCATATTATGCGCTAGCAGAAATAAACTGAATAGTGGAGAATCTAGACTATGCATAGGATACTAGTTGACTCGAATTGACACCTCAAACCACATACAAGTTAAGCTCCATAGCCATATTTATTGGAATTTGTTACTACAATATGACATTCATATAAGGATAATGCAGCAGAAATAACAAAAAATTTTATCCTAGAATTCCACCAAGAATCCATGCACATCAGCATACACGATTAGGGTTAGTGCTTTTTACCTTAAAAACCAAAGCTCGATTGAATGAATGAATGGAGTGTTGATGTAGCTTTAGTATAAACTCAAAACCCTTTCAACCACATTTCCTTTGCACGAACGTGACCAATGGTATCCACATGAACGAACTTATTTGGATGGATGATGTGTACTAGTACTTAGAATCACTATTCTAATTCTCACAAATAATTTTCTCTCTTTGTTTGTGACACTCACAAATTCAGATTTTTCATGAAGAATATGACTAAGGTGTGCTCCTATTTATAGGCATATGAGAAAACCTACATAGGTGCACTAGGTTTAGCCAAAAACCCTCTTTTTGTCCCTCAAGAATTCGACCAATCCTAATCAAGGAAGGGTGTGCCAAATTTCTTCCTTGATTGGGGCCGAATTTCTTCTTCCTTGGCCACCAAGAATTTAGCCTCTGTCCCTTTTAGGAAGAGTGTGCCAAATTCCTCCTAATCCAACTAGGGTTTGCCTCTTGTCACACAAGAATATATGCTTCCTCATTAATTAAGTAAACTAATTAGGGTGTGCCTCTTCTTGTCACACAAGAATAATAACTCCTAAAAATAGGAGTGGTAGCCGAAATTCACCTAGGGTTTTCTTATGTTATTGGACTTTTAATTATATGATACATTACCATCAAATAAATCACACTATTATTATATCTATGGGCCGAATTTATGTCATACATAAATAAATCCAAAATAATATTAATAAGTGAATTAAATTAAAATCTCATTACATTAATGGATTGTCTTATATCATAAATAAGATATAAATTATAAAACTCTGAATTATTAATAATTAATCAAATTAATTATCCTAATAATTCATTTGCCAAACAAGATAACATTTGTAATCCAATCCAATTCGTTTTAGTGTGATCCAATAGGTCCACTCGAAATTGGCAATAGGCATCGTCCAAAACACTTGGGGTCAAAGTTTATAAGCGGTATCTAGTAATACATTATGACAACCCAAAATCGAGTGGAGTCGGTGATCCGAGTTAACATTTCACAGTTTGATATTTAGTCATTTTGTCTCACGATATCTATATTAAGCATAAGGCATGGTCACATGTCAACCTCATATACTTAAAGCAATTCTTGATCCCAAGTAGATTGATATACAAATGACATTGATAAACCCTTTCATCAATTAATTTGATTATGCATAAATTCCATCAATCCTACTCATCAAATGGCCTAAAGATATCACTCTTTATAAGAGGAAAAAATTCATCACTCTCACTATCACTTCTCTATAAGATTCATAACATATCCAATCATAGCCTTTATTGTTACCCTATTACAGATAACGTTTGACTAAGTCAAAATATGTGATTCCTCAGGTAGGAGTCGATAGTGAGTTTCAGTCAGAGGACTCAAACATCACCACTGTATGAAAGCTACTTGTGACATTGATTCATGAAGTATTTTCATAGCGGGCCATCCAATACATGTTTCCTAACATGTATCTATGTTCTCCGTGATATCACATATTCAAAATCATTAAAACAGAATTATCCTCTTAGCAACATACTAACCTTGGTTTGTCATCATTCCCATGATAACAATCGATTAGGGACCTTTAGAATAGTATTATTTTTACCTTATGATTTTACTATCAAGTCACACTCAATGACATAAGGAAGAATAAACTATTCATGGAAGTTTTATTGTCATAAATAATATAATATTTCATAGATATGACATTAAATTCCTCTTTATTAAATAATAAATGTAATGACAATGTATATCAATGATTGGACTAGGACACAAAACTAACAATCTCCCACTTGCACTAGTCCCAATCAGGAACGAACCTAGCACCTAAAGACCTAACGTGTCTTTCATTTTTGGTTCTGGGAGAGCCTTTGTCAAAGGATCCACTACATTGTCATTGGTGTTAACTCTGGATATCTTAACATCACCCTTTTCAACTTTCACTCAAATAAGGTGAAACCGTCTAAGTATGTGTTTGGTTCTTTGTGTAATCACAAAATAAGTCTACTGGGTTTACGATACTTGGGATGACATCCAAACCAGTAATGAACTTCTTGTGCCAAACAACTTCCTTTGTTGTTTCCAACGCGGCTATGTACTCAGACTATGTAGTAGAATTGACCATTCTTTTCTTGGAAATCAGCATGAAAAATCCCTTTTAGCATTTTATCAACGTAAACACTTTGACTTAGTCCAATTAGCCTCTTAGATCTATCTCTATAGATTTTGTATCCCTAGGATAAATGAGGCTTCACCTACGTCTTTATTTGCAAAACACTTTCTTAATCAAGTCTTGAAACTCTTCAAGGTTGGAACATCGTTTCCAATGATTAAGATGTTGTTATCATACAGTACTAAGAACACTACCACACTCCTACTAACCTTCTTGTATACACAAGACTCATCTTCATTCTTGATGAATCCAAACTCTTTGATTGTTTCATCAAAACAAAGATTCCAACTTCGAGATGCTTGTTTCAATCCATAAATGGATATTTGAAGCTTGCATATCTTATTAGGATTCTTAGGATCGACAAAACCATCGGGTTGTGTCATGTACACATCCTCGAGGGGGTTTCCATTTATGAAAACAATTTTGACATCCATTTGCCATATCGTATAGTCATAATATGCTGCTATGTTAAGAAGATTCCTAATGGATTTGAGCATGACGACTAGTGAAAAGGTTTCATCATTGTCAATACCATGAGTTTGTCTAAAACCTTTTGCAACCAGTCTCGCTTTGAAGATCCCAACGACTTTTAGCTTATAGATCAATTTGCAATCATTGACTTTGGCTCCATCAGGTGGATCCACCAAGTTCCAAAATTGGTTGTCATACATAGAATGCATTTCTGATTCCATGGCTTCATGCCATCTCATACAATTTGGATCTACAAGCGCCTCTTAGAAGGTTGTAAGCTCATCGTGGTCTACAAGAAGAATTCCTTTATCGTTAGTTATGAGAAATCAATATCTCTCAGGCTCGTGACGAGTCCTACCAGACCTTCTTGGGTCTTGTGTTATAGATTCAGACTCCACAACATATTGTGAGTCATTTTGAATCTCATTCCTATCTTCAGCAGTTATTTGTGGTTCTTTTACTTCTTTTAGAAGTACTTTACTCCCACTATTTCCTTTGAAAATAATTGTCTTTCTAAAAAGACATCGTTTTTAGAAACAAACACTTTGTTCTTGGAACGATTATAAAAGTAGTATCCCCTTTGGATACCCCACAAATATACATTTTTTAGATTTAGGTGCTAACTTTTCTAAAACTTGACGTTTCACAAAAGCATCGCATCCCCAAATCTTTAGAAAAGACATTATGAGATTTTTCCCTTTTCATATCTCATATGATGTCTTTTAAACCGCTTTAGATGGAATTTGGATAAGTATAAAAGCAACAGTTTTTAAGGCATAACCCCAATGGAAGATCCATTTGACTCATTATTGATCGAACCATATCCAATATAGTTTGATTTCTCCTTTTGGACACACCATTCTATTAAGGCGTTCCAGAATGAGTAAGTTATGAGACAATCCCACACTCCTTAAGATGATTGTCAAACTCTTGGCTTAAATATTCTCCACCTCGATCGGATCAAAATGCTTTGATATTCTTGCCAAGTTGGTTTTGTACTTCACTTTTGAATTCCTTGAACTTTTCAAAGGATTTCGATTTGTGTCTCATAAGATAGACAAATCCATACTGAAATCATCAGTGAAGGTGATGAAGTACAAATAACCTCCTCTAGCACTTGTACTAAAAGGTCCACATATATCAGTATGTATTAGGCCTAATAGATCATTGGCCCTTTCACCTTTGTTTGTAAAAAGACTATTGGTCATTTTGCCTAACAAACAAGATTCACATTTGTCAAATGATTCAAAATCAAATGAGTCAAGTAATTCATCTTTATGGAGTTTTGAGATGCGTTTCTCATTTGCATGGTCCAAACGACAATGCCAAAAGTAGGTTTGACTTAAATCATTTGATTTTAACCTTTTATTAATGTTATAGATGGGCTTGCTTTGTTCCAAGTTTAAAACATAGAGACCAAAAGATAAGGTTGCAACACTATAAAATATGTCTCCATTGTAGATGGAAAGATTAGTATTCTTAATAATAAAATAAAAACCATCATTGCCTAAACAAGAAACTAAAATAATGTTCTTACTCAAATCAGGAACATAATAACAATTCGACAATTATAAAACAAGTCCACTAGGCAAAGTCAAATAATGAGTCCCTACAGCTAATGCAACAACTCTTGCTCCATTGCCCACTCGTAGGTCCACTTCTCATTTCATCAATGATCTACTATTTCTGAACCCTTGCAAGTTAATGCAAATATGAGTTCAACATCCAGCATCAAATACCCATGAGGAAGTAGTAGACATATTGATTTCTATAACAAAAATACATGCAGTAGAATTCTCACTTCCCTTCTTCTTTAGCTCTTCCAAGTAGAGTTTGCAATTCCTCTTCCAATGTCCATCTTCATGGCAATGAAAACAAACTCTCTCTTTTGCCTTGGTTATCCTTGGCTTAGGCTTTGGGTTTGGATTTACCATTGCCCTTGCCAACACTCTGTGGCTTAGCCTTGCCTTGGTGCTTGCCTTTCCCCTTTTGTACCATAATCACATCTTTGGTCTTAGGAATGCTTTTCTCGGCATTCTTCAACATACAAAGTAATTCGGTAATGGACTTATCCATGTTGTGCATATTATAGTACATGACAAACTGGTCATAACTATTAGGGAGTGACCCTAAGATCGTATCTATGGCCAACTTCTTTGATAGAAGAGAACCAAGTCTCTCAATTTGTTTAAGATTACCTTTTCATCTTGAGTACATGTGCACTCACCGAAGTGGCAAGACTCATCTTTCACTCATTCAATGCCTTCATTGTAAAGAACCTTTTCTCGACGAGCTTGCTCTTGGAACATTTCCTTGATATGCCTTATCATATCAAATGTCTCCATAACTTTGAATTGTTTTTGCAAATCCACAACCATTGTAGCAAGTATAAGACATGTGACATCCACTGAGTCACTTAGATGCTTCTCATAACTATCATTTTGTGCTCTTAGGGTCATTGGACGCGGGTACTTGGGGAAACGTTGTATCTAGGACATGAATCTTCCTTTCTTGCCTTAAGAACAATTCTTAAGTTTCGGGACCAATCAAGGATGTGTTATTGTTTGTTGCCATTATATTTACATACAAATATACATTAATTAATAATAGGTCTTTTAAATACTCCCACTAAATTACATCCCCAAAGTTAATTTGAGTTTTTAAACATAGTGGGTACAAGATCCATATTTCACTCAAAGTTAAGTCAAATAAGCTAGTCCTTAACCTTAGCTATTTAGGTAGAAAACTCTTTTCAATTATATCATATATAACTCTTGTATTTTCTAGGGATTTTGACGTCTCATGTCCCGGCATTAAATTCCTTTTATGCCCTAGGCCCAAAAACATTTTGATAGCGGCAGAACCTACACAACGACGAACAAGGCCTTGACAAGCATTGATTATGGAAGGCATTTTTAACGACTTACTATTTGTAGGGATCGAGTTGTTTATTTGCGTAGGATACAAAATATAACATACATTCATGGTATATATTCGTCACATGTGTATATAGCATAAATGTGAATGTGCCATGACAAAGCCCAAATCTAAGTTGATCTCACAAGCCAATGTGAAAATCAAAGTAAACCTAGTGTGGTCTTTAATCTTCATTAGCACGAACAACCTACATCTTATTTACATACAATGTTTACAATCTATACTAAAAGAAGAATAGACACACTCAGCAAAAACGACACGCAGGCCGTATTTGAAATAGGCACCTTTTGCCAAAATTACAACCCATAATAAAAAGCTAATCACATAGGTTATATTGGGCTATGTCATGCACCATTCATATTGAATCATCATTCAAACATAATCAGATTACATACATCATGCAATTAGTCAGATAATTAGATTGATTAAACATTGGATATGTAAAGTGGTTTCGCAAGCCGATTGTGAGGGGGTTTTAATTTACATTGCTCATGAAACGAGTTGCTAATTTTAAAATCCTAACTTGTATTAATCTCATTAATAATCAAATTATAGTCGAATCCATTGTTTGTAATCTCATTACAAGACCGCATATAGAAAATCCTAAACGTCATTCTAAGTGATTCTTAACATCCTATGCAAATTCAACATCAAACATATTCGGCCTTCACATATAAAAATCCCAATTTTATCTCGATAAATTAAATCCTAACATTTATTATTAATTCGGAAAGAACATAATAAATATAAACTAAGGCCAAATTATTCAAACAATCATCACTATATCGCATAGAAAAGAATCGGTTATGTCGATTGTGTAAGTGGCTCTGATACCACTGTTGGAATTCATAACTAAAATATGGCATTAATATAAGGATAACACAGTGGAAATAACAAAAAATTTTATCCTAGAATTCTACCAAGGATCCATGCATATCAACATACACGATTAGGGTTAGTGTTTTTTACCTTCAAAACCAAAGATCGATTGAATGAATGAATGGAGTGTTGATGCAGCTTTTAGTATAAACTCGAAACCCTTTCAATCACGTTGTCTTTGCGCGAACGTGACAAATGGTATCCACACGAATCTTTGGATGGATGATGTGTACTAGCACTTAGAATTACTATTTTAATTCTCACAAATAATTTTCTCTCTTTGTTTGTGACACTCACAAATTCAGCTTTGCCATGAAGAATATGACTAGGGTGTGCTCTTATTTATAGAGATATGAGAAAACCTAAATAGGTGCACTGGGGTTAGCCAAAATCCCTCTCCTTGTCCCTCAAGAATTCGGCCAACCCTAATCAAGTAAGGGTGTGCCGAATTTCTTCCTTGATTAGGGCTGAATTTCCTCTTCCTTGGCCACCAAGGATTCAACCTCTCTCCCTTTTAGGAAGAGTGCGTCGAATTCCTCCTAGTTTAACTAGGGTTTGCTTATTCATGTCACACAAGAATATATACTTCCTAATTAATTAAGTGAACTAATTAGGGTGTACCTCTTCTTGTCACACAAGAATAAGAACTCCTAAAAAATAGGAGTGGTGGCTGAAATTCACCTAGGGTTTTCTTATGTTATTGAGCTTTTAATTATATGATACATTATCATTAAAATAAATCACAGTATTATTATATCTATGGGCCGAATTTATGTCATACATAAATAAACCCAAAACAATATTAATAAGTGAATTAAATTAAAAGCCTATTACATTAATGGATTATCTTATATCATAAATAAGATATAAATTATAAAATCCTGAATTATTAATAATTAATCAAATTAATTATCCTAATAATTCATTTGCTAAACGAGAGAACATTTGTAATCCAATCCAATTCGTTTTAGTGTGTGACCTAATAGGCCTACTCAAAATTGGCAATGGGTCTCATCCCAAACACTTGGGCCCAAAGTACATAAGTGGTATCTAGTAATATATTATGGCAACCAAATATCGAGTGGAGTTGGTGATCTGCGTTAACCTTTCACAGTTTTATATTTAGTTCTTTTGTCTCACGATATCTGTATTAAGCATAAGACATGGTCACATGTCAACCTCAAATACTTAATGCATTTCTTGATCCCAAGTAGATTGATATACAAATGACATTGATAAACCCATTTATCAATTCATTTGATTATGAATACATTCCATCAATCCTACTCATCAAGTGACCTAAAGATATCACTCTTCATAAGAGGAACAAATCCATCACTCTCACTATCACTCCTCTACAAAATTCGTGACATATCCAATCATAGCCTTTATTGTTACCCTATTACGGATAATGTTTGACTAAGTCAAAACATGTGATTCCTCATGTAGGAGTCGATAGTGAGTTT
>CAODLS010875862.1:0-18570 GCA_948243855.1 Flueggea neowawraea
CATATCATACATTTGGTATCGCCACAGTACCACAGCTTGACATTTGTGTTGTTTATATGTATACAACTTATTGTTCCTGTCAGCGAGACCAGCCACCGACTAGTGGAGCTTGACTGATGACATTGCTTGGATTTTCAGGTGAGTGAATAACAGTTTCAGACACATTGGTTGTGTCTCGAACTTCTATTATTGTTTTTGTTGTGTTGAACGTATTTATGAAAATGGACTAATCTAAGGATTGGTAAAGATAATAAACTTATTATGTGATTTAATCAGTACTTGGTTTTGAATTGATATATATACGTAGTATATATCTCCTCTCTGATTTGAATGTTGGATTGCATGATTGTGGTTTTATACTATATGATAGTATGATTCGGTTTTCGATATGGAGACACCTATGCTACGAGGTACGTAACCTTTGGTATACTAATGATTGATATAGCCCAACTACCAGGGTTGTCAGTAGTCATGTTTCTCAGATCAGGCACATGATTTGATATTGATAGAGACAGATACTCATCACATTTATGGCTGATCCACACACCTCGTGATATATGGAAGAGTACATATCACGCTTGTTTAGTCTCGTACGACTTGTATATGTTTTAATTATGAAACTCTGATTTGAAATCTGAGATGGTTTCTATTACACCTACGTGCATGCTAGTTGCTTTGTTTGCAAATGACTTCGAAATAATTTTTCGAAAGGCTATACCTATATAGCATGTATATTTATATACCTATTTTATTGCATATGGTATTTGCGAACTGTTTTCAAAATAGTCTTTGTGAGACACGTATAAGTCGTTCTGGAGTGTTATTCCTCACTGAGTTTGACCCCCGTTTTATTTCTGTCTATGGATGATTCCATCTTTCAGGTGCACAGATTTTGGCTTCGACAACATTTCCGTATCTCGGACACCCGTGAGGAGTCTTTCGGTTAGTGACTCCTTTTGATCGGGCTCTTTTGATTTTGTTAGAGCTCCACACAATGATGCTGAGGGGTTACTGAGTTGTTTTATACTCTGATGTATTTCATTGATTTCACTCACAAATGTTATTTTGATATATTTATTTATATATCTATTTATATCGTTTTTCTATTAAACGTTTTCTCGTATTAAATGTTTGAATAGCAACTCTGATTTTTTAGGCTTGTGCGAGATGGCCGGGCTCCCACAGATGGTTCGCCTCGTATGCCGATCATAATTCCAAAAATGGGTCGTGACAATACATATAAATATAACAATATAAGAATTAATGCGGATCGACGTAGAAAATTCAACTGTTTTTTAATTCTACCTTGCCTTTTAGTGATGAAGTGGAGTATATGTACAAGTATAATTAGTATTTGCTAGGAATGACTTAAATACATTCACAATTCCAAATTATAATGCTTTTCCAAATTTTGAAACGAAAAGATTTTTTTTAAAAGTGGAAAAATTTACTAAGCATTAACGAGACAAAAAGATTTTATATTCACTTTACTAATTTTTATTTGTTTTAAGAGATATGACAACTGGCAAAGGAGATTTTATGCTCTAAGAGTTCAAACTTTTGTTTGATAAGTTATTTTATTAATTTTCTACGGTTAAAAATCGAACACACAATTTTTTAGTACAAGGGTTCATTCCAATTCAATAAGTTACAAAGATTTCGACTACTGTATGAGAAAAGTATAGTCCGAGTAGTACGATTGATAGTTAGAATTCAATTTGAAACGTTTATTTCAGGCTTAATAACACTAAATAACACAATTTTTGCTCGTTTTTACACTTATGACTCAATCTTTTGAAAATAACACATAATAACATTACTTTTGTATTTTTTGCATTCGTGGCACGAGTTAGTATTTTCGTCTAAAAAACGACAATTGATGATGCGGTACTGATGGCGTGATGTTATGGCCGTCAGTTTTCAAGTGATAGTCATCACGCTGTTAGTGCTGCGTTATTAATTATCGTTTTCTTTTTAACAAAAACACTAACTTGTGCCATGAATGTAAAAAAATCATAAATATGATGCTATTAGATATTATTTTTTAAAAATCGAATCATAAATACAAAAATAAAAAAAATTATATTATTTAATATTATTAAGCCTTTTTTTTATGTCCGCTTTTGATATTGTCACAAAATCTATGAAATCAAAAAGAAAAAAAGAAAAGAAAAGAAAATGTAGTCATTCATCACGTGAAGACAATTACTTTATTAATGACATGACGTAATCTATGGTTAAGAGAAAATACAAATTTTAATTGAATCTTAACTGTCGATGGTAAAACTTGGACTGTCCATCTTCCATAAAGTAACATAGACCGACTACAAACCGATTAAAGAGAAGCTTAAATGTTAGATATATAGCCGATAATTTTCAAAATATGCCGGAATTATGTTTAATAACATTGAATAGCACGATATTTATTCGTTTTTGTGACTTTTCAAAAATAACATTCAATAGCATCATTTTTATGATTTTTTTGTATTCGTAGCACAAACTAGTGTTTCCATTTTAAAATAAGACAATTGATGATGTGACACTAACTAAGTGATGACGTGATTGTTAATTTTCAAGTGATAGTCATCATATTGTCAGTGTCACGTTATCAATTATCGTTTTCTTTTTAACGAAAATACTAACTCATACCATGAATGCAAAAAAATATAAATATGATACTTTTAAATACTATTTTTGAAAGGTCGAACTATAAATGTAAAAAAGAAAAAATGTCATGCTATTTAATAAGAGTAGAGTATTATTTACGTATTTCTTATACTTATTCAAAGATCCCTTTATTCGAAAGAAAAAGAATTTCAAGATCTTAATGATGATGAACACACATTAAAGAGAAGTTTTACTATAGGGTAAGTCAATTTGTTCATAAAGCCAATCGATGGTGGGCATTATTGTCTTGTAGTGGAGGGAGATTAGGGTGAAGAAGGAAGAGGGTTTTGAAATGGATGTTTTTCTACTTGAAGACAAGACAATGGCACGTGAAGAGAGAGCGAGATGGCATCTCCCCTTCCTTCCCTTAACCCTTCTCTTTGATCCAACAACAAAAGCTAGCTATGTCTTTGTTGTGAGAGGTTGTACGTAGTTTGGAGATGCCATTCATGTCTTCAGTTTATATTGTTTGTAGAGGACAAGATGGTCCTTTCCTTTTTTGTTCTTTCCCTTGTCCAATTGTCTACACTCATCCCTCTCTAACACTTCCCTTCTTGTCACCATCCTCTCCATCAACTCCTTTGTCATCACCATCGTCATCTCTACATTCATCCAAATATGTCCACATACTATCATATCTTCATACATAACTATATTTACATAGTAGCTTTTATATCGTCTATCAGTTTAAACTTTTATTTACGTAAATTGGTTTCCTATACGGTACTATTAGAGCAAATAATAGTTAAATGACTATAGTTTGAATTTCATCGTTATTAGTTATTGACTAGTTAAATGAACTAAATGAATATAAGAAAGGAAGTTTATACAAGTTTCAAATCCGATAGCCTTTCATTTCAAGGAGCATTCTCGACCTTGTTGGTTTATGATAATATTTCCATTGTTTGTAATCAAGTTAGAAATCAAACTCTCGATTATTTAAACTATGATAACGATGAGTGTAATTTATGAATTTTTTAATAGTGCAATATATGTGCACACATACATGCATCATTGATGTTTGAAATGATTCTTTATCGAAATCTCATCCAGAATCTATATATCAATGTAAATAGTAATGCATCTTTTCATTCCAATTACCATCTTATGCAACAAGTACTTCAATCATTGTTCCTACCCAAGGTAAAGCTGCTTCCACATTCCAGCACCAGAATTAACCCAAAAAAAAATAATTTCTCTCTCTAATAATTTAATTAAAAAAACATATATTCAACTGGACGCGGGCCCGTTATCTCATATATATTATAAAACCGTCATTTATCTCCTTCAAAACCTCCCCTATATATAATCCTTTGTTTCCTTCATTGTAGGTATCATATCTTAGTATAGGTGCCTCCAAACTACCGTTCTTGAAATAACCCTAGCTTTTACTTCCATATAACACTCTGTTTTCTTAAGATTTCCTCTATGCCTTCAAGACTCTCGGACGCTTTCAAAGCCCACCCTGTCCATCTCCACCTAAAACACCTCCATGACTTCACCTCTCTTAAAGAACTCCCCGACTCTTACAAATGGAGTGACCAACTTGACGAAAACTACCCTGCTGGCGACTCCATTGCCACCGAATCCGTCCCGGTTATCGATCTTTCGGACCCCAATGTTGTAGAAAACATAGGACATGCGTGCAAAACTTGGGGAGCTTTTCAAGTTATAAACCACGGAGTTCCTTCGAGTCTTCTTGACTGCGTTGAGAGTGTGAGTAGGAGTTTGTTTAATTTGCCGGAACAACAGAAGCTGAAAGCCGGTAGATCGCCTGACGGTGTTACGGGTTATGGGTTGGCTAGGATTTCGTCTTTTTTCTCTAAGCTTATGTGGTCTGAAGGGTTCACCATTGTTGGATCTCCTCTTGATCATTTCCGCCAACTTTGGCCCCAAGATTACACCCTTTTCTGGTATTTCCTCATATTTCTCTCATGCACGTGTACAACAGCCGTAATATTTTTTGTTATTCTTATTTCTTATCCATACATAAGAACATTTATAATTTTTTTTCTATTATTCTCCATTTATAAAAACATTTTTTGACAAAATATATTTATTTTTTGTTGTTAAAAATATATATACAACTATATAATAATAAAAGAAATAATTCTATACACTTCTCCTATATAATTCTCATTAAAAAACATTTTGATAGTCAAAAATTTTAATTAAAAATTTTTCTAATGAGTATTGATGTATGCAAAAAAAAAATTTAAAAATCCGAATTTGTATGATTCTAACTGAGTTAAGCTGACTAAAAAAGAGAAGGCTATCCTTAATGCCAAATAGCAAGATAACAATGAAAACTATGGCCCACAAATAAGATTTGTAGTTGATGGCATTAGCAAACAAAATGATCCACTTGTTGCCATTTGCTTTGCTTTGCTTCATATCCATTATAATAGCACTTTTATTATTACATTTTCCTTATCCAAAGAAAATACTCTTACTTTTTCTTTCCTTTTCTCCACTTTGGCTTTAGTGACGTGGTTGAATCGTACGAAAAGCAAATGAAAAAGCTGTCCAAGAAGCTGATGTGGCTGATGCTAGGCTCATTGGGCATTACCAATGAAGACATCAACTGGGCCGGCCCGAGATCGGAGCCCAAGGAACCATGTGCGGCCTTACAAATGAACTACTACCCGGCTTGCCCGGATCCGGATCGGGCCATGGGTCTAGCTGCCCATACCGACTCCACTCTACTCACTATCCTCTACCAAAACAGCACGAAAGGTTTACAAGTCCTAAAAGATGGAACCGGGTGGGTTACTGTCCCACCAATTCCGGGTGGTCTTGTGGTGAATGTAGGGGACCTTCTTCACATACTGTCGAACGGGTTGTACTCCACTGTGCTCCATCGGGCTGTCGTAAACCGAACCAAAAATCGATTATCGATTGCTTATCTTTATGGCCCCCCATCAAGTGTCCAAATCTCACCTCTATCGAAACTGGTTGGACCGACTCAACCACCTCTTTACCGGTCGATTACTTGGACGGAGTATCTTGGAACCAAAGCCAAGCATTTCAATAAAGCTCTATCATCAGTTAGAGTTTGTGCTCCTCTAAATGGACTAGTTGACGTAAATGACAATAATAGAGTAAAAGTTGGCTAGTGTATATTAAACTTTTGTTTTCATTAGCTAGCTCAATGTTTCTTTTGTGTATTTTGAATGTTGTAATTTCAATAATTGGCAATGCTTGTTATGGAGGCTCATTTGGAAGGATCATAGGGGCTAGGTGTAACTTTTAGATATTACTAATTTCACTATTCCGCCTCTTTTTTGTTAGATCAATCTAATTAGGTATTAACGTATTTTGTATAAAATGAATTGCGAGTTTAATTAATTTCGAACAGATCAAACTATGAGAAAAAGGTCTAAAAGGGGGATAAGTTAAATCAAATCAAAACCACGAATGAAGACAAAAGGGTCTCTGTTGTGTCTTTTGTCTTGGCGTTGTTGATAGAGATGTGAAGCAAGAAATGCCCATTTGAAACATTCAAGACCTAGGAGCCGACATGGACAGACGACATCTTATTACACCGGATATGAAGGAAGATCCTCTTCCAATGAATAAGACACTAATCAAGATAAAACTGGTTAAATCATTACATGAATCTTTGAAGTTGATGAAAGCTACATAAAAATTTTGATACTAAAATAATAACATATCTAGCAACAATCATTCATTCCTCCAATGAATAAGACAATATATGTAGGATCATGCCACCATATAGGATAGTAGAACAATTGGATCAATCGATTAAACTTGTAATTAATGTAAAGACACCTTAATTAGTATATTCAATTAAGAAAAGAGAGAAAGGAAGACAAAAACAAATTACGACGAGGTCATGTTTTTTGAGTTAAACAAGAATGACAGGATGGCACTATGTCTTGATGAATGGACTCATTTTGAACTTATATAAGACATGAACAACAAACGTCAATCAATTATAGAGAATGCAAATTAATTTAATGATGTCTTTTCTGAAAGAAAAATAATTGTAGTATTAATCTGCATCTGCAACCACGTGGTTCTCAACATTGGCCAGCTTTTCTGAGAATCCTGTCGTTTTGATGTGGTGGGGACTCAAGGACGGCCGTTTTTGATTGAAAAAACTCCAAGAATTTAACTTGCATTATTGCAATCTGTACTAGAAACAATAAAAATGTTCAACTTGATGAAAATTAAAGAGAATGTTGTCGATTAGATCTTGTTGCAAAGTTGTCGGTTGAGTTGCCGTAGAATCCTTAAACATTACACAATTTTTCAGTACAACGAAATGACTAATAAAAGTGTTATGGATAAAAAGATTTGTGTCACAAAGTTAAGTAAACTTATGGCTTATATAATCCATCAATAAAAGTGAGAGTGAAATTTACCACTCTAAAGTTGAGCAATTTGGCCTATTGTGAATGATTTGAAATAGAGATCTAGTTAACCATTAACCGGCACAGTATCATAGATGTCTCATTGTAGCAAGTGGGTTATTTGTTGTTGATAAATTTTCTTTTTTGACTAAGTCATTTTATTTATTTTTATTAAAAATTAAATTGCCGTCTCTTTAATGCTGGAGATGACTTGAGTACTAATGTTATTGTTGATAAAGTGACTAGATGATTAGTTGTATAGTAAAGAGTAAAGGAACATATTTTTAAAATTGTACTCATTATATAAGAATTTATATTCCTCTTATCATATGTGAAGTTTCAGGTGACATATGAAGCATCAGGTGGCGACGGGATGCTTCATGGACGTATTCTTGATATTTTTTCTATTCTCTTTTGCCATTTGTTATTTTGGAAGGTGAAATTCTGTGAACTGTGGCTCTTGAAAAGTTCAAAAAACCTGAAAATCCACCAAAGGTGTTGGAAACTTCAACAAGGACAATAAAATTGAATATTGACGGCCAGTCATTTGGCAACTGGGGCAACATATAGTTGTAACTAAGTTTTCGGCAACATTGGTTAATTCCAACTAAAAAGCGAAGGAAATGAAGCAACAGCTAGCGTTGGCAGTTCTCCCGTGATGAGTCTTCAGAACCGACCACCACCAAGTTCCAATATTTCTGCCACCATTGCCACTTCTCTTGGTCCAATTTGATCCATCCACAAATTATATAATTATGGCCCGCAATGCAATAATTCACTTCACTTCTATTAGAGATCAGCTGTAGCTAGCATCAAACCAAGGCAAAGGGTCGAATCAGAATCAAATATAATCAAAATGACCTAGACAATGCCAAAGCTCTCAATATAAGATTAGCTTGGTTTCGTTTTAGTTTCATTTTTTTTTTTCATTTTTGGTTTGAAAGATAATTGAAATTACGTTTTTTATAAAAGCAAGCAAAGTGATTATTATATCCACGCATTATAAGCACACCGTAGGTGGTATTTATTTTTAGATAAATTATTTTAGTATATTACAATTGAATTATAAAATAGCATTTCTCCTTTTTTATTATACAATTTACTAAATATCAATTGAATCTACTCAATGCACTTAAGATATATAACACACTATCAATAATGCTACTATTTTCCAAAGATCTTCTTAGTCTAGAATCTCACCGGTAAAAATGAGCTTCCATGCATGCGTTTTATTTATGTTTTGACCAATGTGCTCCCATGCATGGTCACAAATGCCCAATTCATCGATTGATTAATGGAGATGAAAGAACTGGTAAAAGTTGGATATAATTCAACAACCAATGATGAAGTCATTTCTTACAAAATCAATAGCTATTAAGTAAAAAAGATGACAATGGGGAAAGAAAGATTATACCCTCTGTCGCGCACTTAACTCATACGATATGGATAAGATTAACAAGACCTGTTTTGCTGGTTTTGGCATTTTAAGGGTTAAGCCGACAACCCCCCAAAAGCAAATAGCCTGATTCCCTTTTAGCGAAATCTAGAACTCTTGGTACTTGCCATATCTAAATCGGGTTCTTGGAAGACATGGCTTTTCCATAACAGAAAGAAATCTATAGTGAGGGTTATAGTGAGGGTTCATGCTAGGCAGAACCAACTAGAACGTAGGAAGGGACATGCGTCTGGTTCAGATTGGAAAACTCACACAGATCCCGCCCAACATGACATTCCACCTGATCTTCATGTGCCCTATACTGGTTCACATTTGGTCATATCTACCCTATACTGACTCACCTGTGGCTTATTGAAACTTCTCGCCTACTAGGGTTAACGGTAAGTTTTAATCCATTGTTGTGTCAATTGGGGATATGATTTTATTCTTAATAAAAAACTAACTGAGGAATCGTCTTCATCAATTGTACAAGCATTTGTCAGCTAGCCCCATGCGACACGTCGTATTCTGGCTCTCCTACATACAGTCCCATGTTCACTAACATAAGCAAATTACATTCGTTTAACAAAAACGACAAGTCGTACATTCCACAAGCAGGAACAAAAGTTCGGTCTCTCCTTTGTAATGGCAAAAACCAACAAATCCTTGCTCGGCTAAAATGACGCTTCGAACAAATACTAATTTCTTCATCTAACGCATCAAATAAAAGATCAATAAAAGGATGACGAAAACATCTTGCCTGATTAATGAAGCATAGATTATATTAGACACCAACACTAATGTTCTTGTAACTTATTGGTACGCAGTCAATTCTAACATTAAGATATCGCCAACTTAATTCTAGTGAGAGTAAATAATGTGACTTATATTGAAGGAAAAAAACATTAGACACCAACATAAGCTTTAAGAGCAGACTCATTTACAGCTTTGTTGTGGCCAGCCTGGGAGCGAAAGATGGCAAGAAACTCAAGGTACTTGTCATGCTCAAAGGGCTTAACGAGCAAAGGGTGTTCCTCATCAATCATTTCTTCCGGGGCTTTTATCTTGTATCCTACTTTTGGAACTGAAAGTAATCCTGCTGTGTATCTTGTCTCATTTCCACTTATCATAACCGTGTGATTAGGAGAGTGTAGACGACTGTTCGTCCGTCCATGCCTTCATAGAAAAAGATAAAAGGAAGCTCGTATATTTTTTAATAAGGTCATCTTTAGTCTGATAATATTGCAATTGCTGACATAAAAGAAATTAATACAATTTTGAGTGAAGACATTTTACTAGATGTGATTTTGATATCATCCTGAACTAGATGTTTTTATCTTTCAATTGGACCTAACTCCACGAGGAATTATAATTAGGATTGATGCTGGTTCCATCCAGAAAAGGACCTATGAAAAGGTCTGCCTATAACACCAAAAAAAAACTTGAAGGAAGGATTGCTGCTAATTTATAAGCAAAAATGGCTTTATGCACCAAAATATTGTGCGACCCTTGACACAATTTAATAAATATAAATTTGGCATGATCAGCTTAATGTTAAGATAGTTAGATGATGGATTGAAGAAAATATATGGAAAAGACTTAAGTGGAGAGAATCTCCAATGAAGACAATGAAAGAGTGAGGAGAAGTTGGCTTCACAGAGATCCACTCACCATCCTTGGTCTGCACCTCTAACCTTCATTTGGGCACAATACACTCACCATGTCCTTGTCAGTGTGAGGAAGTAGGCCAAGCTTTGTCACAGCTGTATTTGGCGCTTTATATTTCATGACCTTGAGAGTGTAATCTGTGCAGTTCATGTGTTCATCCATGTATTTCTCCAGCCCTAGGCTCTCAACAACCATCCTCCTCACCATCCCATCTAACTCCGACAATTGCTCCGTGAATGAATGTATAGTCTTACTGCCATGAAAATTGTTGGCGTTTAAGTTGCTATTCCAATTATTTGTTATGCAAGAATTAATACTTCTAGTAGTCCTGGCGGAAGAGATTGACACACAATTTTTATTGTTATTGTAATTTTTTTATCAGCCTAAATGGGAGTGGAGGCAACCAATTGTAGCTCACCCTTGTTAGGCGTGACCATATAGTTTATCTCCCCGCTGCGGAATGTTTGATAGAGTCACATATGAACTCAGTAAAGCGGCCGAGTTTCGTTACCGCGACACCAGCTAAGAGCTAGAGGGATAATGGGTCATCCACCTTGCTCAAATGCCCATACTCAGTTGTACAAAGACAACAAGCTGCTCCTCATTTGGAGCTCGAACCCATGACCTACGAACAAGGGATGTGTAACTTTGCCACTGAGTTATATCCTAGGAGGTTATTGTTATTGTATTTATGTCATATGTATATGTATAATTATGTGATATATGTGAATGAATGATTAAGACACGTAAACAAATTGTGACCATGTTCTTTTTCAACAAATTAAAATGAAAAAAAACTAGGATGTCAATAGAATTATAGATGATTAATGGGTTTGCAGCTCATCTAATTAGAACCGACTTTAGCATTAAATAGTCAAGAAATTGATTCTCGTGGCAGCAAATAAAATGACTTGTAAAAAAAAATAGAATTACGGATGATATGGTGATAAGAAAAAGGAGATGGAAACCTGAAACTTGGATTCCCTTCAGGCCAAAATGTGTTGGTGACGGTCTCGACCTTATCTTTGATGTTAGCACTATCAATACCAATGCTCTCAAAGAGTGGAAGAAAGGGTTATAAAATAATCATTGTAGGGCTTCTTAGAGATTTCAAGCCTTTTGGTTTGCAAAGGGAGGTTAAATAACTCCTCCAATGCACTCATAATTTCCTCCCTAAGTTGTTGAGGAACTTTGTTGAACAAAGCCTCAAAGCATCCATACTCCTCAAGTGCTTTTCGGACGTCGGATTTCACCGACTCCCACTCAGGGGTGCCTGCCTTTAAGTTTGACAACGAGAAATCTATTATTGGAATCCTAATTGCAGTGCTTTCACTGCCCATTTTTTTGTATTTTTGAGTTCTAAAATCGGAAACTTTCCTTATTTATATAGTTTAATCAGCCTTAATTAGTGGTATAATTAATGAAGATGATAACGATTTTCTGGATGTGATTATTTTTATCGGGACGTGCCTATGCTGTTGCTTGTATTTTTGGCCGGCCATGTTTGTTGGTTTATTCCTGGACGGCTGCACCTGGTTACTAATGCTGTTCGATGTGCTAGCTATTTAGTTGCCACACTTTTTTTTCTAAAAATGTGCTCTAAGAAGAATTGGCTGGGATCCAACAATCATAAATCATCTTTCTTTTGCACTTTCAACTCCAGGGGAGCTAAAAGCACTAGCATATTATGTAGAATATTTGTTACCTGGGTTGGGTTCATGGAAAGAACATAATCCCTTGATCAAACAGAGAAGTGGGAGCAAGGAGAATAATGCATACATCTCATTCAGAGATATGCTTGAAGTTGCCAGAACATTAAAGTACAGCATTTCTATCTTCCACTACAATAGCCATAGGCAATTTTTGTACAATCACGGACTATTCCTTTACCAGCCTCAAGTTATCATACCCTCAGATATGATTGATCCATTCAACCTTCATCTGATTCTGCAGTCAGTAACTAACTCATCAGAACAAACTATGGATGAACGATGCTGTGAGAAGAAAGAGTTGGTAATCACTGTTTTTACTAAAATCATTTCAAAACAACAAAACAAGATTACTACGCTCAGGGACTTTATTAATTTCATTGATAAAAGTGTGTGATGCCAGAATTTTTTTTTTTTTTCAAAAGCGTAGCAGCATACCGTGTATGGCTTCCATGTTTTCTTCCTTGTAAACACCAAGAGGAGAACCACGGACTGATAGAATCATCTCACCAGGCTTGGGCAGCCTTAGAGTTTTCGGCGTCATCCCAATAGATAGCCTTTGATTACTCACCTGCATCAATAATTTTGCTTACCTTAATCATTCCATATTTCTAAACTACTTAAGAAGGCAAAAATGACAACCATAATCATCAAGATATTATGATCACTGGAACAGGGGAAAAAAAGGTGATACTCTATTAGTCTATTAGAATCAATGTATAATCAGCGGAACCTGACAAAAGCAGAATCATAACATCTAGACCCCGGATAAACCAACCACTTAGAACACCATATAGGAGAAGAGCAATAACAAGCTAGAAGAAGTGAACCCTTTAAGTTGTGATCTAAAACCTTTATCAGAAGCAAACAAGTTCTCCTTTTGATATCTTATAATTCAATTATATGATCCACTCAATTTCCAGTGGCCACTGATATCTTGTAGCTTCTAGTAAGGATCAAACTTTTCTCAAAATGTCAACCAAGGGGAAAATTCAAATTCTACAAGATTTAATAGGCTATCCAGGTTCTGCAAAGTAAAAATCCTTGAACTTGCAAATGACAGTGAAGAGGAAATTTAGAGACAAAAGAACATTATGGATTTCCCCATTTATTTGAATATTTTATGCTTGAAAATTCAACTAAAGGAGAAAAGAAGAAATAAAAGTAATAATAGAGAAAAAAGATACAAACCCCAGGAGTCCGGAGACCATCTTGCATCCCCACCATTTGAGAGTCTGGCAGTCCGTCCAACACCTACAGAAACATATGCCTAAGTTTTTGTGCAAAATAACGAATTAATGTGACTCAAAAATTCAAACACATTCAGTTCAAACCCAATTCAGTCTTCAATAATTGCATTAAAACCAAATCCCAAACATGAAGATCCTTTCTTCAACTGAAATCCAACAATCAATTCAGCAAACCAGCATTCCAATACAAAATTCAATTTCATCTTTCATGCAACAATCTCCTAGAAAAAAGATAATCTATCAACAAGTCCAGGCAACAGATTAAAATAGCGAATTCACAATCTAAATCATGAATTAGTTTGCATTAAGAAAAACCAAACAGAACAACTTACAAAGTCCGTCATCTGCATATCATCACGACCAAACAAGCTCTCCGTACCTGCCGATACCACCATTAAAAATCCACATAAAAAAAAGAACAAAAAATTTTTGAATCAGAATCATTGCCCACACCGCTCGAAAACTCAAATCCACGGAGAGAACATTCAGGATAATTCGAAGATAACCCGCGCCAAAGCGACCTATTCAAACCCCCTCCATCACAAAAACTGCCATTAGCATCCTTCCACCGAACCTCAAACGCACCGTTTTCACAGTTCCGCTGGATCGAAACATTCGGAAGATTCTCCTTGAAGAACTGCGATGTAGGTGTTCGTAACTGCTCCTCAGTGAAGTAGGAGCGAAGTAATCGGAGGCTTGTCAGTAACCTCTCGATCTCCACGTCAGTGGTTGCTGTAACTGCAGAAGCTACTCTCTCAACTGCAGAGAAAAATCAAGTTCAAGCAGCTATAATTGCCGTAGAATTGACTAATTGGTGAAAACAATTGCCAATTGGGTGAGAGTTGTACCTTCTTGGTAGATTGGTCCGACGTGCTCGACAGGTGGTGGTGCGGGTTGTTTAATGGTCTTTTTGGCTCCGCGTTTCACCATTTTTTGGCTGATTTTGGTGAGTGTGAGGATTTTTGATACGGAATCCCTAATTGAAATGGGAGGTTAAAATGAGCGAACGACAAAAATATGGTGCAAAACCCAACCAAATACTAATCTTCGGTTCAGTTATAACAGAGGGTTTTCAATTCATGATAAATGCAGTGGTTAAAACACCTCCCGCCGCCCAAACAAAAACCCAATCCCGACCTGGTCCCCTCACGATGAACAAACTCACCATCAACAACAGCATGACGAGCGGTTTCAATATCAGCACCACGCAAGGGCATAAAGAGTTAGCGAGGATTTTTCTCTTGTTCCTATTTGGCAAGCAAGCGATTCTTTGCCGTACGCCACATTAAATTCAACATGCCCATGTAAACGAACTAAGCTACTTAGAAATCACTCGGACTTCGACTCGAGAAAAACTCATTTGAACTCGGTTTATTAATAAATGAGTTTGTTTATGAAAAAAAAATAAGCTCATTTAATAAACGAATCGAGTTTAAACATTCCAAAATTTGACTTAAAATTTTTTTGAACAAGCTCTATAATGCGTTCGCGAATAGACTCTGAACATGTTCGAATATGTAGCTCGTGAACAGACTCGTAAACAAGGTCGAATATGTAGCTTGTTAACATGCTCGTGAACATGAAACATGCTTGTTTATGTGTTTTTAAACAGACTCGATAAGTAAGTTCGTGAACATACTCGATTAAGGCTCGTGAAGAAGCTCGGGACTCATTTATATAAAAATATACTTACTTATATATACTGATTATTATATATTTTTAGTATACTTTTATATTATGAATATGTAATATAACATGAACATTTTTTATTTGTTATGTTGTATTATATGTAAATAATTTCAAATTTTATAATTTAACAATTTATTTAGCACATACAATTTGAAAAATTAAAATAGTGAAAAAAATAATTCACTAATATAGTTCTTATGATATTAGAACATTTAGTATATGTTAAAGTGTACAAAGCATAAAATTTAGGCGTACAAATATATAAAAATTGGCTCGACTTTCATGAAATTTAGGTGTACAATGGTGTACACAACATGATCTTTAGGTGTAAAAAGTCGTATACTACATGAAATTTAGGTGTACAAAGGTATACAACATAAAATTTGAGTGTATCAAGGTGTACGCTATATGAATTTTAGGTGTACAAAGGTATACACTACCTGAAATTTAGGTGTACAAATGTATACAACATAAAATTTAGGTGTACAAATATGTACAACATGAAATTTAGGTGTACAAAGGTGTACAACATAAAATTTGAGTGTATCAAGGTGTACGCTACATGAAGTTTAGGTGTGCAAGGTATACAACATAAAATTTAGGTGTACAATATGAAAATTAGGTGTACCAAAGTGTACACTACATGAAATTTAGGTATGTAAAGGTGTAATACTATAAATTCTATACTATAAACTTAATTAAACTACTTGTAAAGCCTATATACTATACCATATCCATAAACTCTATACACTAAACCTCAAACACTAAACTAGTGCACATTAAATGTTATTAACATGAAGTAACATACACACTAAATGCTATTGTTTTTTGAAGGACATTAAGTACTCTAATACACAAATACTATTGTTTCTTGAACATTAGTTCAAGTATTATTATTTATTAACCACTTAAATCTTTAAATTACAACTATAAAAATCTTATATGTTGTACACCTTTGTACACCTAAAATATTAGTTCAAAATATTAAGTAACATACACACTAAATTAGTTCAAAATTAGTTCAAGTATTATTGTATACTACACACTAAACTATGTTATATATATATATATATATATTAAAGTTTTTGATCATTTTTAAAAATATTGAACTTTCATCTTATATTTAGTTATTATTTCTAAAAATATTTACATTTATAGTGTCAAAACTACAAAATTTTTTAGACAATCTGCAAAATTTTTAACACAAATTTTTTTAAGACAATCTACAAAACTACAAATTTTTAACACAAAACCACAGTTGTTAGCCAAAACTATGTCGTTTTAATCCCATCCCATTTTTAATTCCCAATTCACCGATATTCACTCACAAATAACAACCTGAACTCTTAAACCCTAAATCTCACTCTCACTCACTCTCGCTTGTTGCCTCTCTCACAGTTGTCATCGCTCTTTCTCACCGCTTGCTGCCTCTCTGAAGCTCTCAATCTCTTAATCGTCGATACTCACCCACTGAAGGTCTCTCTCATCGTCGTCGCTCTCTCTCACAATAATAAGTTACCACTACTCCTTTGGCCCTTCCCCTCAGTTTCCTTCACTGTCGTTGAGAGCAACAACAATAACAACAACAAAGGTCTTGTATTTTCTCTTCAATGTTTTGCATGTCTGAGTATTTCATCACTCACAACAACAAAGGTCTTGCTCTTTAATTTCAAGGTTAAGAAACGTTGAAGACCCAGATCCAAGACTCTCCTTAACAATTGCAACAACACCGATCTTGTAAGAACCCATGAACCTTTTTTGCTTTTTCCTTTTAAAACCCCTTTTGTTTGGTAATTCGGTTCTTGATTTGTGAGTAATGTTTAGTTAACTTGTTTTGGTTAAATGGGTTCTCGGAATACTGGTTGTTGTAATACTAATTTATTAGTGTATTGCATTCTGATTTTGTTGTTGTAATACTGATTTATTAGTGTATTGCAGTCTCATTTATGTTAAGCCTTTAAACGAGTCGAGTCGAGCCGAGCCAAGCTGAGCTCGGTAACTAGTTGAGCCTAAATTTGAAACGAGTTTTCCAATGAGTCGAATCAAACTTTAAACGAGTTGTAAAACGAGCATAGTATAACGAGCTTTAAACGAGCTAAGTTCGTGAAAGTAGCAAACGAGCTTTAAGCGACCTAAGTTAGAGCAACTAGCGAACATTAATTGAAAAAAAGGAGCAGAGTATGAACAGAAATATAAGCTCGAGTCAAGCTTGAACTCAGAATTTTTCAGTCGAGTCGAGCTCGAACACCCAGAGTTCGAGCTTGGCTTGGCTCAGCTCGATTGCAACCTTGCTCTCATCTGCAACTACCATCTCATAACCATCTCAAGCATCAAACTGTTGACAAGAAGGTTCGTGTTCAATTACTGATTTTGTTAGATTTTATATCTTGAATGCTCGATTTTTATTTTTTTTCCATTAAACTAAGTTTTTTACGAGGATTTCAAAATTTTGTGTTACTTTAATTATTTTTGGGCAGATAGGGTTGCATCTAATATTAATTAACCCTTATATAATATTCGGTATCAAATAAATTTTGAATTCATTTTATTTGTAAATGAATTGAAATGAAATTTAAGAATAATTGTATTTAAAAATGAATTAACATGTTTAGATTTTTTTCTTTGAATTCTTCATTTATAAATGAATTTTGTATTTGGAATGAATAGTGATTTATAATTATTTGTCTTTCATTTAAAAAAAATATTCTTATAGTTGATATTTAGATGGTTGATTGAGGATGTGGTGTAAGAATAATTTTTTTCAAATTGATAGTAGTGTGGAATTTATTTGTAAATTCCACCTCTTTTAATAAAATTTACAAATGAACAAAATTTAAATAAAACCAATTCCTTTATTTGCAAATAAAGAATTTAAAAATTATAAAAATTAAAATTTACAAATAAATTTTACAAAATTTTATAAAATTCATTTATACTAAACACACTGTTTGTATTTTTTGCCCGGAAATTAATATTTAATACTCTGTACCGAAATTGCATTAGTTATTTCTGCAGAAAAAAGTGAATTTAGATCGAAGATATTAATGTGCTGTAAAAAAAGACAAATTCTCAATTCGTCTCAGATTGTTGTTTTAAAAAAAGATTCAAAATTTAATATAAGAGCTTAATTAAATACAATTTTACTAACAGAAGTTTTGAAACATCTAACTACTAGTTTGAAGGTCCGTGCATGGCGTGGGCATAATTTTGAAAATGTAGAATGTTTTTAATTGATATGGTCATAGAAAAAATAAATATAATGATTATAATAAAGGCAAATCAATAAAATTTGAAGTTTATTTACAAGATTATTTATATACTTTATATAAAAAAGGACTAAATGTCACGGTCCATTTTCGGGATCGTGACCGGCGTACGAAGTGAACTGTCTGTGGGAGTTCGGCTCATCTCGCATAAGCCTCAAAGATACATAAACTATAAGCTCATATATTTAAATCAATTTAAATAAAACCGTTTTCGAGAAAATCATATATATATGATTATAAAATATATCAAAAATCAATAAAAGCGATAAATCGCAAATCCAATACCACCAAAATAAAATCTCAACACAACGAACTCCAAAACCCAACAGCATCTCGATGCAGAGCTCTAAAATAATGAAGTAGCCCAACCAAGAGGGCGTTACTAACCAAAAATATCAGGTCTCACTGAGCGAATATACCAAAAGTTGTCGAGTCGAATCAACCTGTAAAATGGAAATAAGGCAACACAGAAAAACAAAGGGTCAAACCCAGTGAGTGAGGGACAATACT
>CAODLS010875904.1:0-16440 GCA_948243855.1 Flueggea neowawraea
GCTGTAAAAATATCCAGTTTATGCAGCATTCGCTTATTGGGAGAGGTGATGGCACGGTAAAAGCAACAGCAACCAAAGCCGATTTGGAGTTGTTGGCACAAAATAGGGGAAATGCAATGCAGCGTTACAAGGAGAAGAAAAGAAATCGAAGGTATATCTTCTTTTACCTACACCACTTATCTCATGTCTAACATCAAGTTTCATATTCCAAGAATCTAAATGTTATTATTTGTGTTGCGAAGATTTGATAAGCACATTCGATATGAGTCGAGAAAAGCGAGAGCGGACACCAGGAAGCGAGTGAAGGGTAGATTTGTGAAGGCCACCGAAGCTCCCAATGGTTGATTCGTGCTTTCGATAGAGCTGCTTCTTTGGTTTGTACATATACTAAAATTCCTCCATAGTAAATGTATAATCTTGTAGGCCTCGTCTCTTAGTCTTCTCTCTATCTTGCTTTAATCTTAGTGTATGTGTACACCATGAAACCTCCACTTACGTAAGGTAAGGTAGCAACGAGTGCCAGCTAGTCCTTGTTCCTATACATGCAAAGTTGCTTCAGTGGTTAGGTCAACATTTTTGTTCGCAATGGATTGCCCTTTAAGCATCGACTGTTTTCCTGTTCCGAATTTCTGCTGCTTGCTCTCTCTTCTCAAAGTGTTAATTTTACTTTTATAATTACTAGATTGTTTTTCACGTGAAAATGGTGCACATAATTTTTTGTTGTCATAACAAATTAAGATAATCACAAAATTTAGATGCAAATAAAACAGATATAAAATTATAATCCTAGTTGAAGTCTAGAAAAAAAAAAGGTTATAATTCTAATACGTGGCATGCCTATAAAAAATCTAATATATTATGTCACAACTATTTATTATGGGAAATATTCAACTTAAGTCTTTTGAATTTATTCTTTCTTCTCAACATCTATTACTCATCATTAAATCTAAGTAATAAATGATGAGGATGAAAAGTAAATTTAAAAAATGTACTCTAGGGTAAGTAAAACGTTTTGCAATTGGTTGTGTCACACCATTTTAGTATAACACGCACAATTCAACAACAAATCTTCTTGTCCCTCGCTTCTTTTCTCTTCTTTACAGCACAAAGCCGTCTACTGTCACTATAGATTACTCTCTTCTACCCATCCATCATTTACCACATAAAAGCTCGTCATACCCCTTCTCCTTCACTATAGAACACCTTTTCTTATCCTCCTATCATATACTATAAATTACCTTTCCATTACTATTCACTTTTTTTTTCAGACTATCCTCTTTGTATCTCGTCTCTTTTCATCACACGTCACCCCACTTTATGTATTGTTCTTTTGCACAATAAATCACCTTCTCCACCATATAGATTGCTAAAAGCTTCAAAGTGTCCCAGTTAATTAAATTGTAATGGGTCTCTTATGTTTAAAAGAGTGACAATCACCCCCGAGGGTGGCCGAACGTTGAGGCATGCTGACCTCAGTATGTGGCGCGAGTTCAAAACTCTGAGGGAGCGGCGTAATTTCGGGTGACCCCGATTGCCCCTTTGGTCCGCGTTGCACTAGTGCTGGGTTGTTCAGTCTCAGTCTGATTGTTCTCGGTGCGGTGCTACGGTAACGTCACTCTTGCACAGACTCAGGTAGGCTGCCGGGTGTCAGTTATGGCTCTCGGAAACATTCCGTAGCAAGAAGGGTACCTTCTAGTTTAAACCTACATGATCACACCAAACAAGAGTATGTCATCTACCGGTCGCCTCCACCTCCCCTTTTAATGCAAAAAAAAAGTGACAACCCTTTCCCATAATATGCTTCTTAGGCAGACTTAAACCCGTTTTTAGAATGGCTTAAAAATAAAGTTTGGCATGAACTTTTCAACTTTTGTGCACTTGTGAATCAACCTTTCAAAAATAACAAACAAAGTACTAATTTAACAAGTAGTTACAATTGTGGCACAAGTTAATTTTTCCATCCAATGTGACCATGGCACTAAAAATGTGATAACGAGGTTGATAGTGTCTACTTACCACGTCAAAATTTAGCATTTATTTTGGATGAAAAAATTAACTTGCAGCACAATCGCGACTTACAAAGTTGGTGCCTTTTTGTTAGTTTTGAATAGTCAATTCATAAGAGCATAAAAAATGAAAACATGGCGTCAAAAATTGTCATTAACCTTTAAAAATAAACCACATATATATTGACAGTCCGTCTTAGAAAAAAGTCGGTGCAATTAAAGAGGAATGAATTATTGAGATTTATGTTGGACAAAATAGTTAAATGAGGAGTTAGTTAAGAATATATAAGCAATTTATAAGGTCGAAACAAAAGGAAATTACTAAAAGAAATATTAGTAAGGGATTAAACGAGGGCTAGACTAACGAAACTGGATGTCTATATTGCACTAGTTGTAAAATCGGTGGGCCAATTTGTCAGTGTTTGTTAATAAGTTTTTACTTTGCGACCTCCTGTTTAGTTAAAACTAAATACACCTCATGTAGTGATGTGTTGAAAACTCAGGTAGCAATATATCCACCTCAATCATGATTAGGCCACGTGTCAAGTGTGTAATGATTCTTCCAAATTATGAGTCAGAATTACTAGATGACTCGTAAGTACATGTGCAGTGTAATTAGAGTCGAACGAAGCCCCCCTCATGTTTAGCTAATTAGGATAACAAATCCACCTCTTGCCTAATGATGCTACATATTAATACAAGTGCTGCAATTTGTAGTAATTAAGCCCACCTCCTCCTAAAAAGCATTTGTATAAATAGGTTGCAGTGACTTACTTCTTGAAACAACAAAAAAAGAATACGAAAGAAAATGAAATAGACGGGGAAAAAGAAAAGAGCCAAGGAAAGAAAGAAGGAAATATTAGAGTGAGAGGGATGAAAATACAGAAAAGAGGGGACGAGCCCAGGGGGAAAGAAAGAAAGAAAGAAAGAAAACTGAAGGAAAATGAAAATGAAAAGGAGAACTATATATTTTATATAATATAATGATTAATCTTAAATTATAATATATTTTAAAATATTACTTTTAAATATTACAAAATATTTTAAAAAATATTCTGAGACATTTATAGGTGTTCAGTATTTTTAATATCTTAATAATTCGGATAAAATATTTGTAGATAACAAAAATTTTATTACCAAGTTTTAAAACTTTTACATATATAAAAATTAAATCTAATTCAATTTATTAAAGGAAGAAGAGTCTGTATTATTAAATTACAGTCCTTAATAATTACATTGAATGTAAAATATTCAAAGGAATATTTGGTTTGTGCGTCGAAAATAATGTTATTTGATCAAATAAAGAATTTGGCACTAAACATTTTAAGTTAAAGGATAAAAATATGAAACGTTTTTATCTTAAAATAAGACAATTGTATTGATTATCTTTGTTGTTTTTATTAATTTATTATATATTTTCTAGTCCTTTGAAAACTATTTTTCTATTTGAGCTAGATTACTATATATATAATTACAAAATTTAATTGTTAAAATATAAAAATTGTAAAACAATTATGATTGATAGTTTTGATGTGCGACATTTTATCTGGTATACATATTAAGTATGCTATAATTTTATTAAATAATTTTTCTCTATGTCAATTAAATCAATTGGTGTTATATTACACCAAAGAGCAATTTTCTATATTCGTGTATTTAAATTTTTATTTTATAAAATTTATAATAAACAAAAAATTTGGAAGCATTTTATTTTTTTTATTCAACAAAAATAATATGGTTTTTTAATTTTTTTTTTGTATAATGTATCTATAAAAATTAATTTATACGATTCAAATTTTATCTAATAATGGTAGTAATAATCGCTAGTGGCTATAATTTTATCTTTAATTGTGAATTATTTCTCTTAATGACTTAAAAATACATTATTTATTTTATTTAAATTATTATTAAAAACTATAAAAAAATTTAAAAATTAAAACTAATTATATGTCTCTTGAAGTTCCCTCATTAATATTTAAATTAAGTTTTACTAATAGATTATTAAATGAACTTAACTCACCTTAATTAATTAATAAATTTATACATAATAAAAATACATTCAATGTATTCACTAAATATTAATTAAATTAATAATCTAAAGAATTATTTAAAATTTATAAATTACCACAAAATTGAAAGAATAAATAGAAAATTCTAGAGAGTATCTTTTTATCTTACTCTTTGTTCAAAAAACTACTATATATATGATGACTTTAATGGTCTTCTCTTATGGTCTTCATAGTTACTGGTGGTTTGTACCACATTACAGATTCCATTTACAGCAGTCACAATATTAAGATTATATATTGTGTGCGAGCATGAGTACATATTTTGGAGATTATGAAATAATAATTATGGCACTGTGTTTAAGTTATGAATTACGAGTTAAAGAGATTGTGATGTTTTATAGAAATGAACATTTTGAAAAATATTGTTAAGGATAATTTTACAGTTATAAAAAACAGTTTTGAAACTGGTGGTATGATGTATATTTTAATATATGATTTTTTTACCGAGGGGGATGCATATGCTCACTCCTCTCCCTCAATATTTTCAGTTTTACAGCAAAGTTTAAGATTTAGAGTTAATAATTATGCGGTATTATAGAAGTTTTGCAAGTTACTACTGTGGATTGATAGGACTGCTGTGAATTTTTGAATTGTAAATTATTTTATAGATAATAGTTTTGCATAGACTCAAAGAGGTTTTATGGAATATGAATTTTTATGAAAATTCTCTTTATAGATTGCTGCTATGGTATTATTGAGGCTTGTTTGGATTAGAAGTTATACGTTTTCTGACTATTTTAGGGCTTATTTGGCATGTAATAGCATATAGCATATTAGCAGTATATAGCATAAAAAATACACAATATGCTTGTTTGGTAGCGACATTATAGCATATAGCATGTTCTAATTTTTTAAGAATATTTTAATATGCAAAATGATATTAATACCCCTTTTTGACAATTTTTAATGACATAATTTTTTAAGAAATGACAAAAATATCACTTCATCTTACTTCAAATAAGACAAAAATATTTATATTATATTCTATTTTTACTATTATAATATATAAAATATATTATATGCTATATGTTAAATATACAATATGTTGTGTACCAAAACGAGCCCTTAATCTCTACGTCGGTCATGGCTCGAGACGGTGCTTAGGTCAAGTCTTGACATATATCCTTAGTTCTCTCCTATATAGTTCAACACCATACATTCAACCGCTCTACCTTCCCTTACAAAGTAGATCTACCCGTTATTTGCTTCCGCACTACATAAAATAATAGAATAAACATTTGGAAGATAAATCCTTAAAATCAGTTGGAATCATTTATAAAATGAGTTTGTACAATAAATTTAGACTGATTATTTGATGATGAATTAAGAGGTGAAAAAAAGTTAAAACTGAAAAAATCTTTTAATATAATCACATCTTTGAAATAATTCACAAATTTAACTATGAAATTGCATAAACAAAACAATTCTGACAATTGGACCGCATAAATTTAGTTTTTGAAATTGATGTAGAATGTTGGACATTACAAATTGAAAAGGTTGGAATTTTTAATCTAGAAACCAATTTGTTAAAAGTTTAGAATTATCATTTTTGAGATGAAAAACTATAGAGTATACAATGCTAATCCAGAGAGTCTCAAGTTATAAGACTTTTTAGAATTTATTGTGTATACAATTAGGTAGGTAGTGGGACAAATTATTTAATAAATTTTCTAAACGAAAGCTTACTTATAGGTAGTGGGTTTTCAACTTTTTCTAGAAAATCAACGTTAGGAACAAAGCAGTTGGTCTTAGTTACTCTTGTATTTCCCACTAAATAAATGTAAAAGTCTATCGTGTCTGCCTTATTCTACAGTTTTTCAATTTCTTGAGTCAAACTAATAATTTTTAAGTTAAATCGGCAATTATTCGTACTGATATTTCTTACGCAAAATTATTAGTTTGACTTTTGACAATTATCATTCAGGGAAAAGGAAAAATTAACAGTTTAAGGAAGTGTTGGCAATTCTCAAGTCTGCTTAGTATCATGGGCTGCAGGTACAATATTGCTTGACCTTTTTTTTTTCAGATTCTATTATCACTAGTCTACAAATCTATCAGTCAATATTGCACAATTCTGCGATACATGGCGGCCATCATTTATATCCTTCTCTTTATAATCCGATACCACACACCAATATGATGCGATCGATGACTGCTTTACATCTGTCTTGTACAATGTTGTCAAAAATTCTACTTCTTTTCGCAGCGGTTGTGAACTGCAACTTGGAAGGTACAAATCAACTTACTAGTACTACTTTGGAGAGAAAATTTACATCTGACTGCTGAATAGATCGAGCAAATTAAAGTTAAGAGTTGCTTTACCGTGCAGTGGATGTTCTGTATCCATGGAAAGCCCAGTTGGAAGACCCAATAACGTGCTTGCGAGCTGGGATTCAACTTTAATTAATTCATGCACCTGGTTGCACGTCACATGCAACCATAACAACAGTGTGAAAAGGCTGTATGTATTTTCTCTTCTTTATAGACCAATCTTAAGTTCAGCTTAGTTTTGTATCGAGAGTCACATTTTTAAGTTGTGTTGGAAACTGGATTAATTAATGGCTGAAGGGACCTTGGCAATGCTGGGCTTTCTGGACCTATTATCCCTCAACTTGGACTTCTGGAGAATCTTCAATATCTGTAAGCCACATTTCCATCTCATTTTTGGATTTTGTGATTGTTATTAATGAAACAATAAACTTTTTTTTTTGGATATCTGTATACCACGTAACATTTTTTTGGTCAATGTATACAACATAATGCAGAGAGGTATTTGGGAACCGAATCAATGGAACTATTCCAACTGAATTGGGAAATTTAACAAACCTGGTTAGTTTGGATTTGTACAATAATCGATTGACAGGTTCAATACCAACTTCTCTCGGCAACTTGAAATTGTTGAGGTTCCTGTAAGTACTGCATAGTATAACTGAAATCTAGATAAGATTTTTTTGTTCATTAGTATATAGTTTGTTGCATGATACTGTCAAATGTCTGCAGGAGGTTGAACAGTAATAACTTGACTGGCACCCTACCATTTAAGATTGTATATAACCTCGTCAAGGCCGCCGGCAATTTAATGATCTTGTGAGTTCATCCCATTCCAGCTTGATTAGTTTTTTTTGACAGCATTCCAGCTTGATTAGTTTGTTTCATCGTATGTATTAATTTACATGAAAACTTACTTATTTAAACAAAAATTGTCAAGCCTTAGACATCTGCTTTTTTTACTGTGTTATCAGGAATGTTTCTGACAACATGATGAGCGGGAGGGTTCATGCACTTAAACGGTATATGATTATTAACCTATAAATCTTCCGTTGAAGCTTTAGATGAATTTGCTACTTCAAAGCCAACACAGAAAAATCTTCAATAACACGTTGTGCTGACTGCTGATTGACAATTCATTGTCTTTGTTTTGTCTTCTGTAGAATTGGCTGCCACAACTATAATACAAGATCCCAAATCTCCTCTAAAGTAAATCAAGGACAAGCAGATGCATCAGTCAGCACTACTATTAATATACAGTGGAGCTTTAAAATAAATAAAGTTGCAGATTTCTTTGGATATCAAATAAAATTTGGGAACTCTTCCCATCCCCGGTTTAAGTTTATAATAGAATTCATTTATTTGCTCTCTTAATTTGGCATTCAAATATATCATCATCAGTTTCAGCATATCAAATTTATCAAAAATCGGATTAAATTTGCCACCATCTTTTATTTGCGGTTGTCTTATTATATCAGACGACCATTTCCTACAGTGCACGACCTACCTTGTAAGGATATCTTGTTCAGTATTGAACGATCCGTAATTCGACGTTCAAAGGCAGCAACAGAAAATTATCATAATCTATGTAGTCATGCCCATGGGATCGTTCATGCAAAACGACCTGTCGTCGTGGATTCATGGGGACAGACTCTTCTTATTTTTTTGTTTTGATCTTTTGCAATCAAAGGCCGACTGATAAACAGCTAAAAGTTCCAACTTTAAATTGCTTTTTGATCTAATAAAGAATTGAGACAAATTGGATTTGAAGATGGAGGGAAACTAAAGTAGGTAGAAGCACATTACACAGCACACTTGCTTTGTTGGATTGAACATTAGCTCAAAAGGTCTTTCGAAATTGACCCCTCACTTCTCCTTTGCTAAAGGCTAATGATGATGATTCAGTTCAAAAAAAAAAGGCTAATGATGATGTTTGATGAGTTCCAAACTGGCTCACACCTGATCTTGGGTCGGAGTGAACACCCCTTCTAACCAACCCAATGAAGGTTCAAGCAACCACACGCTGCTTTTGCTTGTCTGACCGGTCTGAGATCCCATCATCATTTCTTCTGTGGAGAAAGCGTGTGGTACCGATTATGCACTTGATGGTCCGTATGGAAAACTTTCCTCTTTGAAGAAGCATTAGATAGAAACACAAGAAAAGGTCTTTGAACATTTTTTTCCAAACTTTTCCAGTTCTATGATGATAAAATGTAAAAGGAGGGATTTAGTGCTTGGCTTAGTCAAGATCACTCCTTTTAAGGAGAAGGGTTATTGAATCTTAATTATATCCAATCCAAGATAGAAAGGTGTGACAAAATGTCCACATGTATATCCCACTTAGATCAATTCAGTTCAATTTCATCTCCCACTATAAGATGCACCATGTACAATCAACTTAATTAAATTCAAATGAAGTCAAATTAAAGACTAGTAATGGACATAGGACCCTCTCAACAATTATGTCAAACTTTAAAAGGCGTGTCTCACATGCACATAATCAAGTTTCCTACCTCCCCTGTGGGTCTTCGTCGAGACTGCCTCACCATCTCCGTCCTTCCAACAAGGGCATATCCACTCACCAAATTCTGTCTATAGTAATTCTGGTGATGAATATTTATTTGTTTTGGATAAATTAGGTACCAAATAGAAAATGATTTTTTTAGTGTTAACATACACTAAACATTGTTAAATGTAAAAAAAAATGATACTTTTTTTAAAGTTATTTACAATATATCAAATAATATTGAACATAGACAAAACAAATATGTCCAACATGGTATTTATTTTTAGTATATTTAAAAAAAATAATGTATTTATCTTGCAACTCTAAAAACACACAATAACTTCCTCTTTATTTATTTATTTTTCAATATAAATGCATTAATATTCAAAGTCGAAATATAATCTCTAATATGAAAGACCTGACATAAAATTAATTCGTCTAACAAAAGTAAACTGATTCACAAATCACTACTATCGAACTGCAATTGTACTAGTAGGACAGTGACACAAAATGCCTTTTTACAAACTTTTGAAACACAACAATAACTAAATTGACTCATAGTAGAACATAAAGCTTTCAAAAAGGGAAAACAAAACTAGCACAATACTTAACAATCTAAAACAAAATAAAAAAAAAAAGAAACTAAGTGTACCAAGCCACAATAGTAAACACAACTCCACGCGTAAAGTAGGCTACTACAGTAATGATATGAAGATATTTAGAGGAAAACTGCCAACTCATGTTCAAGATGAAGAGAGGCAACAATGAAGATCGTGGCGACAACAGTAGGGAGGAAGCAATCTATTCAAATCTACATCAACAGAAAAGATCTGTGTTTATTTGTTTATTAAAAGAAAACGAAAGCAAAATATTAAGATAAAGAGGGGTGGTATAGCCGGTAGAAAGTTGACACTTAAAAAAAGGTTACCGACGACAATGTAGTTGATATACTTGTTTGCAATCTTTCATGATGTACCGAAAACAAGCATAAGAGGGAGGAAATTCAATTCAAAACTTTTAAATCACTCGTGTGTAGTCTGACTGCATAATCTTTGGCGTTGAATAAGGTTTGTGGAACAAGGGGCGAAGAAGTGGAGGTTGACTTGCTTTTATGCATATGTAGATGTATACTTACGCAATACACTATTTGATGCTTTAATTCACTTTTGTCTTTGACACTTGAATGACGCTTCTCTTAATTGGCAACACTCGGTGCCGAATCCGAACCATATTTTGAAGTTCCGATTTAAAAAATAGAAGGGAGATTGCAAAGTAGCACTCGACCGTGCAAATGTGCAGTAGTCGACCACCACAGATTCCAAGTAATAATATAAATGGTAGTATGTTGGTGTCTGTGTGTTCTTTAGATTTGTCCATATCTACAGTTTTTAATTTCTAAAGATGCGCAGAAGAAGACGCTGCTCTCTTTTTTAAGTCATCCTTTAACAATGTGGTCTTCCCCGAACATTGATTCTCTAAACTTGGACAACTTTCAATCTCATATATTCTTTTCTGTCGTTATTTTTTTTATTAATTAATTTTTGGCTTGGACCAAATTCAAAAACAACAAAACAAACAAACAAATGCATGGCTTCAATCTGTTGCCGTTTTCTTTTTAACACATATGCTTGTCAGCTATAATGGATTTTGTTTTTCTCTCTTTTTAATTTCTTTCTGCAAGGAAATGTCACATCAGATTTCCTACTGCTGCATAAACCTCTGATGAACTGGGCAGCGACAATACCTGAAAGGATTATATATAGAAAACATTGGGGACAAAACTGTCCTGGAGCTCAATGAATAAGGGTATTTTAGGACGTCGAAGAATTTGGCATGTAATCAACCAGACAAGACCCACCTCGTTAATGGCTCTTTTTGCTGCTCTACTACTGCTAATTAATTATCGATAACAAATGAGTATTCTCCTTTTTTTTATGGGCTCTATAAATTCACACATCCAACGTTTGATTCTTCACTTCTCTGCCTTAAAAGCCCCTCAACTCTCTCTTCCTTCATTGTTCCCCTCTGAGTTTCTCTGTTCTACGCCACAAGTGATCATCCAAATTCTGAAATGGAGTTTCCATGCCTGCTTCATCTCCTTGTTCTCATGTTTCTGTCGATCACTATAAATCCCACGAAAGCAAACCTAGAAGGTCTGTATATGTTTTTTTCTTTAATAATGTGTTTGTATGTGGTTCAAGGACTTGTTGACAAATATTAGATGAAAACAGGGGAAGCTCTGTATGCGTTGAGGAGAGCTGTGAAGGACCCAGGTCTTGTATTGGAGAGCTGGGATCCTACCTTGGTTGACCCATGCACTTGGTTCCATGTCACTTGCGACAGCGATGGCAAGGTTACCAGATTGTAAGCTTCATTAGTTCCTTATTTTAACAATTCCCTCTATTTCTATGTCGACAATAGTGAGGAATATGTATTGAAATGTGCAGAGACCTCGGAAATGCAAAGTTGTCTGGCAGTCTTGTTCCCGAGCTCGGAAAACTCGAGCTCCTTCAGTATCTGTAAGCTCCTAACTCTTCTCATTTCTTGTATAGCTTATTCTCAAATTCCTCAACCATACAAATTAAAGGGCTTGTTTAACAATTGCAAAATTTAGCGGCTAGCGAATAACACATACCAAATATCTGAGAGTCTATGCAGATATTAGCTGTGAAAAAACTAAAAAAGATAAACTACTAAGTAGAAAATTTATGATGTCAACAACCTTTAGCTCAACCATATGGAGTCTGACGATGTATATTTCTATAAGGTAGATGTAGCATTTATTTAGTAACACGGGAGATGGGACCAATTTGTTTGTTTGTGTTGATTGTAAAGGGAACTGTACATGAACGACTTGGCGGGACCTATACCGGAGGAACTTGGGAATCTGAAGAGTCTTGTGAGCTTGGATCTTTACCACAATAACCTCAGTGGGGCCATCCCTCCCTCACTCTCTAAGTTATCCAACCTCAAATTCCTGTATGCATTAATTACTTCCTCTTTCTCTCACTTTCACTCAAACTGGAGATCATTAATTTCAGTTCTGTTGTTTCTACAAGGTCTGTTTACTTTGATTGCCTGATGGGTCATGTAAATTGGTTGCAGGCGTCTGAATGGTAACAGGCTCAGTGGGAAAATACCAAGACAACTTACCAAACTTGGAAATCTTAAAATTCTGTGAGCCATTTCTCAATTTATCTCCAAATAATGCAACTTTATTTGCCAGAACACTTAATTTTGATCCTAATGAAACATTATTTTAATAACCTGTACTTGCAGTGATGCCTCTAATAACGATCTGTGTGGTACTATCCCTACTTCAGGATCCTTCTCCAAGTTCTCTGAGCAAAGGTAACTAATTTTATTTGCTTTGTGTGTGTGTGTGTTTTAATTCTATGATTGCCTGATTTCTTGATTGTTTCATCACAGTTTTATAAATAACCCAAGACTGGAAGGACCAGAACTTATGGGGTTTGTACGCTACGACGCAGGAGGAAACTGTAAATGAGTAGTTGCCGTTCCCAGCCTTATATTGACTCTATATAGGGATTAAATGTATTATTAATTTAATTAGTGTCTTACTCGCATAATTAGCAGTTGATGTTAGACAAAAAGTCTCCGTGTTTGGCTGCTGTTCTGGCCCTCGCTTTCAGCCTCTGTAGTTTCTTTTTTGCTGTAACATGTTGACAGGATACTGATAATTATACATTTTCTGCTTGTCCTCTCTTCTCCTTTAGCTTCAGCTACGTACTTAAAAGGAAAATTTTGGATTAACGAGTCTAATATTCAGCAATCAATATTAGTAGGGCAAAAATTAGCGATTATCCAATATTGCTTTCGACTGTCAGACATGGTCATGGAAATCCAAGATTTCACAGCACAAGCAATTATGGATGAAATTATTTTAAAGAGCAAGAATATCGTATGTGATCGTTAATAAACATAAGGTTGATTTGATTTGAGTAATTAACTGAGCTTTCCATAAGTATGTTAATATGTCAAACAAAAAAATAATCAAACTGATCTGAGAATGTTTCTTTCGCATGAAAAATAAAACTATAAATACCGCCAGCTTAGTCACACACACACATCTAATCCCCAACCTTAATTCATATTCAGTCCACCAAAAAAAGGAGCAACATGGTAACTCCTATTATGAGTTCAGGAAGGAGCTGGTTCAGATACTTTCAGTATGAAGAAGGAAGGGACTCACCAGGCGATGCTCGTAACATTCTTTTAGTTGTTGCACCTTTGATTGCAACAGTGACATTCCAGGCAGGAGTGAGTCCTCCGGGAGCTGTATGGCAGGATGACAGTAATGGTCATGTTGCGGGCAGGGCTATATATGCATCACAAATATATGCTTACTATATTGTCTTGATGAGTAATACGGTTGCTTTTTCTGCATCAATTCTTGTCATTACTTCTCTAACTTACAGATTCCCATTTCATTTTGAAATTTGTGTGGCTATGTCTTGTATGATTGTGACTTATGCCTCTGCGGTTTTTGCTGTTACGCCCGACGAATCTGTCAGGTTTCCCAACATATTATGGGCAGCTTCCATGCCATTCATTACAAGGTGTTCTATCAGATGTTCAACGTGTTGAGGCAAAAGTTGTTCAATGTAATTGTGCACAACTTCGCAGATACAACTGTTTATCGGTAACATAGCCATGAGTCCTGTCATAGTGAAGTTTGATTTACGAATTTTATCAGAACTAACCTTGTGAATTAGGTTTTGTGCTTCTTCGTTAGATATTTTTGTATGATTTTTTTTTTTTGCATGAGTTGCCTCCGCAAACGAAAATATGGTGGATAACGTGGCATTTTTATTTGCTAAGTGCCTTAATGATGCCTCACTTTTCCCCTGAAAATTTCAATTGGAATTCGTTATAAAACAAAGTTCACAAATGACAGAAATGAAAGACGATTCGTCGTCCATGTCATGACATAAACTACCGGTTGTTCATACAAGACGACCAGTCGTCTGAGGTCTGCCGATTCTCTGTCAACAAGAATCAAGCTTAGCCCACCATATACATTAATTAGATGGACATGAGGTGAGGTGATGTGAAATCCTAAACAAGTCGCTATCACCAAACAGATCATAACCAATTTTTGTCAGAGCAAGATAATGAAGCTTTGGCTATTGATTCTTCGGAGAACATACAAAATTTTTGCACTGATGAACAACATGGCATTTATTTAAAGGCATTCATGCCCAGCGCTCATCAAAAAGAATAAAAACAATTGACAAATACCCTATTTACACTTCAGCTCCCGTGATAATTGACGAGACACAATTATCATTTGCAAGTTAGTAGCATCAACCCGCACCTGCATACAAAATCATTTTTATCAGAAAGCGTTAACATAGATAAGAGCTGTAAGAGTTGTGGACAGCAAATTACCTCTGATTTGAACAGTCTGGTTTGCAGTCTCCGAAGTCATCCGAGATGGCTGGATGTTAGGTAAAGTTATTGGTGTCAACGGTGGTGAGGAGACATCTTCAGCCACATCTGAGTTATTAGCAGAGTCTAGTGGCCTGGACGCGTTCATTGCCGTTGCTCTATGACCACTTGATGGAATGGAAAAACTGCGAGTGACGACCTGAGAAGGTGTTGGTAGAGGAGATGCTGTATTTGATGGCAATAATTTACTTGTACCAGGAAGCACATGACCTTTGGGTGCCAGGGGAGCTGAATAACCGACCAATGCCAAAGGTCTCATAGACTTGGAAGACAAGCCAGCCGGTGGCCTGGGAAGCTCATGAAGCTCACTTTTTTTGGGAGACAAAACGAAAGTAGGAGAAGCACTAGGAGATACTTTAGAAGACACTTTTGGAGATGTTGAATGCAATTGAGAAATTGGATTCTGTGAAAGAGGACCAGAAAGCAACTGAGGATGTTCTACTGGGACTGGTTTTGTAACCCATGATTTTCTTGTAATAGGACCAGAAAAGGCTTGTCTCTTAATTTTATTTGGATCAGAAGCAGCCAGAGGGTCAAACCGAGAAAACACCAGCCCCTCAGCCAAAGGAGGAGGTAGCCGAGTGGATGAAGTGTTATTGTTGCTCTCCCTGAGTATCGACTGTGCATTTGTAGTAGTGGATACAAGAGATTTCTCACTTCCCGGTAGTCTTTCATATTTCTTAGGATCTAGTCCTAGAGGAGATGAATGCCACAAATTGTGCCTTCGTCCACTCAAACTTGTCTTTAGTGTGCGAGGGGCTGGGCTTCTTGATGTCAAAGTATTAGAGCTCTGTGTATCAACTGGTGTTGGGAGAACATAGGTGTTAAACTTTCGACTTGATGACTGCCGCATTTGCTTCACTCTGACAGATGGATCAGAGAAGTTTTCCGCAAATATTGGAGCTGATTGGCTGGATGCCCCAATCTCCCCCCTAAAGGAAAAGGATTTCCTGTAGTTTCTGTGCAGATTCTCCTGCAGGTGCAAAAAAAAAAAGAAGATAAATGTTAAAACATAAATGCTGATAATTCCTCAGAAAACTCAGCTTAAATTGTAAGATACTTATCCATTAACACGCCTGTATTTGCAGTAGGATTGGCAAATCATTCAAAAAAATTAGATAGAATTCATAATAAAGTAGGCCTACTTACCTTTGATGCCTCCAATGCTGCTGTTTGGGGAAATGTAAGATCTACTGTATCCAACTACATGAATAGTTTTATGAAAGATGTTAGAATAACCTAGACTGAAAAAACTTGAATGTTACACGAAAAGCAGGTCAAATAATGTTTCCCAAGAAAAATGTTATATGCATAAAACAAAGTTATGATTATGCATAAAACAATTTTGGGTTCATACGATGCCAAAGATAATGCAAAAGGGAACTTCAAATGACTCCACTAGTGGAGCGGAGTGCAATTCAGTTTCCACAAGCAAGTGGCAACAAAGAAGGCATTATAACTCTTGATTGATGAATTCTTCTATGTAAACAATTTAATTGCCACGAACACAGACGTCAACAGTGTTAATGCAATTTAATATCCATGGAATGATGAACTTACACAAACATAAATAGCAGTATGTTTGTTTCAAAGGACTAATTGAATCCTCTAAAACAGCAATGGCATATTGAAAACTTACATCCATGGAGTTTCTAGATGTAGAAACATCTTGCTCTGTGTCATTTTGTCCATAATAAAAACTTAATTCTCCATCATCTTGATCTCCATAGGAATCATCATCATTACTTTCGTCGTCATCTTCATCATCACCACCCTCATCCCCATCATCATCTTCCAGTCCACAAAAATTGTAATCAATATGTTGTAGTTCAGTGATCACTTTCACATGTGGCTCAATTGCTTCAAGTGTTTTAAGAGCTTTTCTGAAGAAGCAAAGCTGTTTCCAAGCAGGAATCTAGACATGTAAACAACTGTTCGATGGGATCGAAAGAAGGAAAAAGGAGAAGAAGAGGAATAAGAGTAAACCTGAGCTGCATGGTGTCGAGCTGCCTGTGTAAGAAGACTACGGGATTGTCCTTGCTTTAGAGATTTTAGACGAAAGACAAATAGCGTTGCTTCCTCATCATATTCATCATGAGCTGCTTGCAAGTGCTGCAAA
>CAODLS010875931.1:0-27359 GCA_948243855.1 Flueggea neowawraea
TAAGAGCCTATCATTAAGCTTCTTCCTTCTTGTTCTCTCAGCCATAAGATTTTTAGCTGGAGGCCCTTGACCAACCCTTCTTGATGATTTATACTTCCCTGCAGTGTCATCTTCATCATCAAACTGATCACTGCAATTCGAAATCGAATCCGACCTACCATTCTCTTGTTTCACAGAGTCCTTATCATTTCCTTGCTATTCTTGGCTTGCCAATGACTCAATAAACTGCATATGCATATTCTCTTCCATTCCATTCTCTGACATTTCAAAGAATACTTCACTGTTTGCTTTGTTTTCTTCACTGAAATGGAACTGCATTGATGAAGTACCAATTCGATCGACATGATCGTATGACTGGTTCAGGTTCTCCAGCTGAGGAATTGATGGATGGAAGTGGTTGATGTGATCATTTTGTTGATCATTTCCATCAGAAAGAAATGGCATTGCTGCCAATTGGTGCTCTCCAATCATGGTCATTACATTACTTGATGAAAAATTACTCGCATCAGCATTGTTGTCAGAATTGATCATGGCTTCTTGATCTGCTAAAAAGTTGCACTGAGATTTTGCATAATCTATGTCCAGCACATTTTGATCCTCAGGTGCCTGTAACATTTTTTTTTTTGCGTAGCGCTATATCAGAATTTATATGGGATTCAACAAATAAAGAATACATACATGTTACTTTGCTCAATGTAACATTAGGCATAAACTAGTAGTACTGAAATCTCTCTAGCGTTCTGATCAATAAAAAAAAATCTCTCTAACATAAAAAATACAGCATAATGACTCGATACATTATATATATATATATATATATATATATATATATTTCGAGCAATATATTTAAACTGAAAAAAAAGAGTACTTGTATATTGAAGATCTCCATCAACGTTTCTTTGTCTTGAAGAACCAAATTGCCCTATACTACTCCTGTGGAAATAAAACGACAGAATAGAGTATTAGTTCATTAGTACAAAAAACAATAGAAATTCTTCTTTTCTTTCCTTTTTATGATAAAAAGTGGCTACCTTTTATGATGACAACAATAAGGTTACCTCTTAGAAGTTCCAAAATCTATGTTGCTATATGGTGATATGTTTTGAATGACATAAAGCAAGAAAGATAAGATCATAAGATCAAATATTGGAAAAAAAAGAAACAATATGGTCTAACTGCTCATATCTCCAAACCGCCTCACCACAAACATTCATGTCTCAGCAAATAAAGATGATGATTACATGAAAAATTATATATCTCCTGCTAGGTGAAATTTTACACCAAAAAAAAAGAGAGAGAAATTGAAGAATAATTTTTTTTTTAAGGTTGAGAAAATAGTCCTTACATCCCTGAACCAGAAAACTTTTCTTGGTTTTACTTCTCGGGAAATTATATTTGAGAACTTCAACAAGCTCGTAAGAGGTTGTGTTGGAGTAGCATAAATTATTTCTCTCGCAATAAAAACTGTTGATTCGAGTTTTGAATATGAAAAAATTGTAAAACTTTGTAGAGAAAGCTATCAAAAAGGAATCTAGATTTAGCAAATTTCAAAAAAAAAAATATAGTTTTTGGTTCAAGTGGTAATGAAAGAAACTGTTTTTTATTCAATAGTTATTATAAAAATGAATAGATAAAAAAAAAAAGAACAAAGAGGAGAAGCAGCTAGATTAATATTTTCATGGAGCAAATATGCATGTAGAAGGTAAATTTTTGGATTGACCTTGCTGAGAGTACTAACCAGAGTTCAATATTCAAGTGGAAATTAAACTGATCAAAAACCAGCACCAAAGCAAAAACCCTAAACAGCTAGCTCAAAGAGCTTCATAAATGATCATCATGTAGTCGAGCTATTTATATGACCCAGTTCTGAATTTCCAGGCTCTTGAATTGGTAGGTTAAGTGCAGAACTTGCATGAGAGAGAAAGAGGGAGGGGGGAGAGAGAGAGAAATCATTTTGCATTTTATTCATTCATTTATTTTCTTTATAAATATATGGGGTATGATAAGCTAGGCTCTAAGCAATCGGAGGTCTATGTGTGTGTTTTTTTCACATGTAATATATCTTGATATAGTGATTTAAAACAACTTTATTTTTTAGTGATCATTTAAAATGACTTTATTAATTCATAGATCTATATATTTAAATTTTTTTTTAATATGATTCAAATTAAACATTTTATACGAGTGAACTTAATTATAACTTATTAGTATTGAAGTCAATCCAACTCTAAAAGGTCAAAAATTCAATTTTCAAAGAAAATAAATAAAATTAAACATACTATAATTTACCTCATGTCATCAACAATCATCGCTTGCAATTAAAAGAAATTTTTATTAAACACATACTCGAAATATATGTATATATGGTGCATATTTTTATGGTTGGCTACGAGGGGTTCGCACAATATTCTTTTAAGTGTAAGAGTAAAAGTATTAGTCACAGAGGTGATTGCTTTGATCATCATGAATCAATCAATGGATTGAATAATTTGAGATAATTTGGAATTTGATGAAAATAAGCAAGCATATAGGGTAACAAGTTTTAGGAATACAAGTTTGAGCTGTAATGATGGGAAGAGCAAAATGCATGAGCTAAGATGGCGTAGAATAAGAAAGGAGCTTTTAACTAACTAAGCAAAAGTCTTTCGTCCGTTTTGGTTAAATATTCTTTCGTGTCTCAACTACTCTATAAGATTGAACTACTCTAAAAGTACCATACATCAACTATATTCACTCGGATAGGAGACATATATGTAGGTATTTTCTAATTAACATTTCAAATAGTTGGATGTTAGGGTTGTTAATTTAAGTTGAGGGTTTCGAACAAAGAACTAGGATATTCTTGAAGATACCTAGTAGTCATATTTGATTATTTTAGACCTACTCATCATATGTTTCCGGGTCTTTAACATTTGTGAGGCTTTTTAAATTTAGTAGACCTAATTCATATGAATATTAATTCCCAATTTGGTGCCATATTGTACGTCGAATTTCTAAAAAAACATTTTCCATTTAAATTCTAATTATTATTTTCTTTAGGGTAGTTTTGTCTATCGTTATTGTTTTTGTTGAATAATTTGGTAAAAATTCTCTATTAAATTCTAAAACTTCTTCGCGAAAGCAAGGAATTTCGTCTCAAACAGATGTTGCGACCAACTTTTATTTTTGCGACAAATTTTCAATTTGGCCTTTTTCTTGCAGTATCGTACTTCAAGTTAAAAGAGGAGTATGCATAGTTTCACAACAATCTTAATGGTTTAACTACAGACGTTAATTATACATATACCCCTAACTAATTAAGATATATGTAGAAAAATTTTAGACTAAGAAAAGGTTCAATCTTTTTTGAATACCAATCATCACAGTAAGAATGAGAAATTGAATTATATTCAAAACATGACTATATATTAAAAATCAAAAAGTCAAATCGATTAGCGATAAGTATAACTAAGAAGAAAATACATTAATATTTTTTAAACACATACGTATCCTTGTAAGCAAAAGTAGAATAGAAATTATTCATCGTGGATGTGGTGAAAGAGGTGGTGATTATGGTTGTTGATATAGCCATTATGCATTTGATGGTGGTAATTGTCTTGAGGTCTAGCCATTTCAGTCGACCATCCACTTGGTGGGTCTCTTGTTAGCTCTAGCAATGACTCCCTCACATAATCTGCTTGAACCATCTCATTATCCTTCTTCTGCTAATCAAAAAAATAATTAACATAATTAATCAACCTATATGGCAATCGAAAAATCGAGTACTTTCATAAAATGATAACTTTTATTTTATATTTTTATCTATTTAAATATAAAATAATAGCTAAAAAAGTTCAAAACAGTAGTTATTCTTGTAGAAGTATATTGAGTACCGTAACAAAATCATTAAACAAATAATGAAAATAATAAAAAGTAGAGTAATAATATATTTTTTTGGTATGCTAAATACTATTGAATATGTAATGAGTTACTCAAATATACACAAAATAAATCTATCTATATATACTAAATTAATGATGCACTAGATTTGTGGAAATGTTTTGATGAAGTTACTGGAGTCTTCACCACTACTATAAGAAGTCGGAAGTTTGATTTTTAATTAGAGTAAATAAAATGACTTATAAATAAAATAAAATAAAAAGAGTTTTGATCAAGGGTTTGTTACCTCAACTTAGAGAACATTTGAGACAAGGCTTCGGAAGCTAGTTACATTTGCATTTGTAACTTCAAATCCAAGAGAATCCAAAGACTCCAACAATCTTACAAAACCTCCAGGCTTCTGCTCACAAAACACTTTTACAAAAAATTCTCTTGCATCTATTTGAGCCACTTGGACTTGCACCTAAAGAGTTAATTTAATTATACATGATCATTAATAAAAAGATAATAGAATAAAATATGAAAGTGAAAAAGATAATAAATTAACCTCCATTTGTGGCCCTTTGTCATTAATAATTAGTTGAAGGTTCTGATTTTGTTTAGCCCCCACATGATGAAGCTCATTAAAAGAGTGTTGATCAGGTTTAATTGGACCTTCATCATCTGATCTCTCTTCAAGCTCGTCTTGGAGCTCCTTAGCCTGTGTTTGTAGTTCTTTCACAAATGCAATTGCATCTACCAAGATTGATGCTTTGTCCAGCTGACACAAATTTATTGTTATTTTCTCAAGTCTCGTGAACAAAAGATATCGTATATACGATTCTAGCATGTTCCTTTTTGGTATATTCAACAGTAATTCATATATTATAACGTAAAAAATGATTTATTACTCTTTTTTTTTTTACTTTTTTACTGAGCAATCTAACAAATTTATGATTTGCAATCTAATATTATGATCCAAGTGTAAAAAAGTCAATAATTATTACAGTTTGCAACCCAATCTATCAAAAACATACTTGGAGATTAAATTGCAAACATTTAAATTCATTTTAGATTCCTTAGTTAATTACAAGAAGATATAAGTATGATGAATTGATAGAAGTAAAGTTCTAGAACATGATTGATTTGTACCTTGGAGATTTTAGGAACCAAAGCCCTAAGACTATAGAGCCTATCATTAAGCTTCTTCCTTCTCCTCCTTTCAGCAGCAAGATTTTTAGCTGGAGGTCCTTTCCCTGCCATTCCTGATGATCTATACTTACCAGTATCATCATCATCCTCATCATCAAACTGATCATCACTGCAATTCGACATTGAATCCGACCTACCATTCTCATGTTTCATACAGTTCTCGTCATTTCCTTGCTGTTCTTGGCTTACAAATGGTGACTCCTTGAATTGCACATGTAAATTATCTTCCAATATGCCATTATCTGACCACAATACATCGCCTTTTCCTTTGTTTTCTTCACTGAAATTAAACTGCATTTGTGAAGTACTAAGCCGAATTCGGTCAACTTGATGATGATCATATGGCAGATTCAAGTTCTCCAGTTGAGAAACAGATGGATGGAAGTGGTTGGATTGATCCTTTTGTTGATCATTTCCATGACGTGAAAGGAATGTCTTGATTTCTTCTTGGTTCTCTCCATTAATCATGTTCAATACATTACTTGATGAAAAATTACTTGTATCAACAACATTCATGGCTTCTTGATCTCGTAAATAGTTGCATTGAGATGTTATATAATCTAAGTCTAGCTCATTTTGATCTTGATCAGATACCTGTGACATTGAAATTTTCGCATAGCTACATCAGAAACTAGTTAATTATAGCAACAAAGCATTGTATATAATCTAAGTCTAGAATGTAAGCCTTATAATTTGATCAATTGGTTCAGTAGACGCCTTCAACAGTAAGTAAGGGATCCTCTAAAAACAAGCTATTACGCAAGCATTTCTCTAGAATACTTTTTGTGAATAATGTATCACAGAAAATAACTTATAAAAAAGCCAGTAAGTAAGAGATATAGAATTCAATTCAAGTACAAATCCTAATTTGTAAGAGATAATTAAACAACAAAAAGAGCAGAGGCAAACTTGTTTATTGAAGAGCTCCATCGATGTTCCTGGCTCTAGATGAACAGAAGATATAATCGTATTGCTACTCCTGTTGAAATTATAAAAAAAAAACATAGAATTTAAATTTAGTTCATATATTCATGGCTTGTTTAGGATTAAAAAATCTATGGAATATCTTTTTACAAAATTCTGTGCTTATGTGGTTTGTTTGGAAAGAAAAACTAACCAACACATATCATATTTTTACAAAATTCTGTATCACACAACTGTATAATTTTTATTATACAATATACAAAATTTACTCATCTCCCAAACAAAATTTCGACGTCACATTACTAACTGAGAGACATCATACCAAGAAGTTATCAGATGTTTCCATTCAATCAAACAAAAATTGCATCAAATCAAAAGCCTTTTCCCCCTTTTTCTTACATAAAAAAGGTACTAAAATTGTTTGTATAAATAAGAAGATAACTAATAGGGGTAACCTTTTAAAGGTTCCAAAATCTATATATGTTGTTATAATGACCTATTTTGAACGATATAAGGCAAGCAAGATAAGATTAGAAGATGAAATATATAATGGAGAAAAAAGAAAAGGAGAGAGAGATAATAGAGTTATATCAGTGATCTAATGCAAACTTCAGATGACAGCTATGGTTAACTGCTCAAGATCTTCAATTCATTACATCACAAACATTCATCTCTCAACAAATAAAGAAAACACAGAGATTCTCTATTGGTCCCCTATATTTGTTGAAATTTGTTTACCACAAAATGAATTATATCAGAATTATTTTTTAAGTCGTGTCCAAGCTAATTAGGATGAAGAATTTAATTCCCAGAAGCCAAACAAACCTAAAAGGGTCCAGAAATATACAAGCCTCAGTCGAGAAACTAGCCAAAATAGCAAAGAAAGATTAAAACTCAAGCATAAAATGGAAATCAACATATTATGATTGTACTGGAGTTGTTTCCAATACTAGTAGATGAGTTCGATTTTTGATGAAAAAAATTGACTTGTAATAAAATTAAAAGCATTACCTAGTAGGTGAATTCTTGAATAATGATAATGTTGAGACTCACCGATGATGAATAATTAGTGGAACTGAAATCCCGCACCGAAACTTAAGGCAGCTCAAACGAAGAGCTTATATACTTGTACATGTTGCCATGTAATGAAGCCATTTATATGGCCAAGTTCTGAAACATCAGGCTGTTGAGTTGGTAGGTTAAATGCAATACTTGCATGACAGGCATATACTATTACTTTGCATTTTTTTTTTCATTTACAGGCATATATATACAAGAGGTGAGTAACCCCAAACATAAACTCATTGCTTGAATAATATGATCTCTTTACAAAATCTTTTAAACATAAAAATATTTTTAATGTGATTTTTAATTAAACATAATAATTAACCTCTAGAACATCCAGAATTTTTTAGAATTAAATTAATTTCCTAAGGGTTCACGTCGATAACTTAAAATATATTCATGTTTCCGTTCAATAATCAGAATTTAGTATAGGCTTATTACATTTTTCATCCTCGACTAAATAATTTTGTACTTTCCAGTCCATGAAATCCATAATTTCCTTGTTATGAGATAATTATCTCTACAAATTTTTTGTACAGTTTTTTGGCTAGATCAGCAATGTTTCTGACCATATATATACTTGTTGATTGTTTTAATCACTATTGCATCAATCAATAATAAATTTATTTGATATAACATGAGCAAAAATACCATGAAGTGTATTTAGTCTCGAAGTAGAAACAGAAACGTTACAACCCACTATTAATAAGGAGACGTTACAGAACATTGATATTCCCTCACTTGACACTCTATAAATAGGCACGAAGAACAACTTGAGAGGTATGCTCTACTCTCGACTCACTCCATTACTCTGTTGAAATTGCTATTGACTTGAGCGTCGGAGGTTCCTCGGAGAGCATCCCGACCTCATCTGTTTTTGTATTTTCAAGTCTTGAGACGACATTCAAGATTCCCGAGTACTCAAATTTGTATCACTATTGTTGTTCATTTTTCGAGGTAATAACAATTGACGTCGTCTGTGGGGAAAAACTTGAACGAAAAGCCTTGTTCGTCGACGTTCAGGAAGAAGTACATCAACTTCATCTACAACACTCATCATGGTGCAAACAAATTCGAACCTGGACATTCCAAGAAGGATGCCAGGAGAATTGGAGCTGTAGTGGGAGCCTCGGGAAGTGTCATCCCTATTGTCCCTATCACTGAATATGAAGCGCACAAGAAGCAGAACCTGGAGAACCACAAGGTCCTGGGAGATATGGCAACTTTGTTCCAGCAGCTCCTTCCTCAGGCACAGCTCCCACATGTGTTGTGCACCTATGTCCAAAGTGCTCAAAGTGGAGGAGTCCCGGAAAGGCATGAAGCTCTGAAACCAAGTTATCATCAACACACATGAGTGCCTGAGCAGTTGAATCCTCCACCTGGCCAAGAGTGCCTCAATATTCGATTTCCTTATGCTCAGGTCGAGGCTAGAAGAGAAAACTACCATGAGGTGGTGGAAAGTACGTGCAGAGGAGTTCCAAGGGTTCCTCCAAAGAGGGGTCTTCGATGAGCGTTCAAGAAGCGGCAGACGTGAAGAAGATGATTGAAGAGGTCCTCGAGTAGAAGAAGTTGGTTCCTGCGAAGGAAGGGCAAAAAAAGGCGAAAGCTCTATTCACTAAGGAGGTTATGGGAAAGCCACTTTCTCCAAAATTCAAGATGCCTTCGTTGCCAACTTTCTCAGGAAAAGAAGACCCGCACAAACATGTCCAGAATTACAAAGCCATCATGCTGCTTTATAGCTGTAAGGATGCTATCATGTGTTGTGCATTCCCGACACGCTGAAAGACCATGCTCGGTCATGGTTCAACGGACTGAAGGAGGCGTCTCTTTCCTACTTCGATCAGCTAAATAAGGAGTTCATCAACGCCTTCATCATTAACAACAAGCCTAAGAAGGACGCTACGTACCTGCTGAGCGTGAAGCAAAGCGGGAAGGAGACCCTTCGGCAATACGTGGACAGATTCGGGAACGCCATTCTTGAAGTCCATGATCCACAACCAGGAGTGGCGGTGGCTGCAATGCTGCAAGAGACATGATTAGTACAGCTATAGGAATCGTTGTCTTTTAATCAACCAAGAACCTTGGCAAACCTCTTCATCCGGACCAACAAGTTTATCTTACAGGCTGAGGCCATGAAGATTGTTGGAACGAAGGACGATAAAGAAAAAAAAGAGGAAAGAGAGAGAGGCTCAAGAAGAATCGAGCAGGAAGAAAGAAAAGTTGGAAGACTTGAGAGCACTTGTTACCCGTTTTGAGAAGTACACACTGCTAAACGAGTCGAGGTCAACGATCTTAGCGGCAATAGAGGGGTCTGGACTCATCTCCTTTCCCCCAAGAGCTGACAAGCCTCTAGGGAAGAATGTGAACGCTTATTGCCGGTACCACGATGCGAGTGGACACTCCACGAATAAGTTTCGAGAACTAATGAATAAAATCGAGAACTTAGTTCGAGGTGAACACTTGGACCAATTTGTTGACACTGGAGTATTGAGAAAGGAGCCAAACGGTGACACAAGGCAACGAGAAATGAATGACGCTTAAAGAGGTTAATCAGCATAGGGCCAATTATGCACGCCACCACTTGAAATGTTCAGCTAAGTGTGCTTTTGATGGTGAAAAGAAGTTTAATCATTTAAGTTTTGTTATCTTCCTCCTGTGTAACTTGTTACTTTGAATAAATAACATGTCTTCTTTTTGTATAAATAATTTCTGTTGTGAATGAAGAATAGGTTAAGGCAAGCCGAGTGCTTGGCCACACAAAACAAAAAAGGGAAATCGGGCATATGTAACCAAAAGTGCTAAGAACATGGAGTGAATCTGAGCATTGGCTCCTCACCAACAACGCACAAGAACCATCTTGAGACCACTGGAATGCACCATGAGTAAAAAAACTTACCAGTAATCGAGCTTCCATGTGGAAAATAATTAAACCGTGAGTAGAAAAGCTTGTGAGTTATCGGGCTCTCACGTGACGAAAACGTAAAGTGAGTGGAAAAGTTTGCTAGAAATCGGGCTTTCATGTAACAAATATATGAGTAGAAAAGCTTGCGGTAAACTGAGCTCTCACCAAGTGACAAAAAGATAGATTGCGATGTGACAATGGAGCACGAAGCTTGCGGAAAACTGAGCGTTCATTATAGAACACACGTAGTGAAAAATTGAACATTGCACATGAGTGACAAGTGAAACCCCAAGTGGTGTTGTCATGCATGCTACAGTGTACTTGCTTAGATGTGTGGCAAGTGAAACCCCACATGGTATTGTCATTAACGCACACAATAACTTATTTGCTAAGATATGTGGCAAGTTAAATCCCAAGTGGTATTGTCATGGGCATACGCAATAGTTTTTCTACTTCGTCCTCAACAAAACGAATCAACTCCTATCACCACTAAGACTCCACCAAAATCACTTGACCAAAAATTCATTTGGCCATGTGATTGGGGAGCAACGATGCATACAAAGGCAGGGAAGAAAAGTACATGAATAAGAGCAGTAAAAAACAATTGATTCTAGCTCGAACCTCATCACGAACTTCTCTAGAAAATTTTGAACCTCCTGACAAGGTGTGAACTGCCCGATGAGGTGAGCTTCCCAAGGAAGAAATGAACTTCTCGAGGAAATGTTGAGGAGGTGAGCTTCCCGAGGAAGAGGTGAATTTCTCGAGAAAATGTTGAACCTCCCGCTGAGGTGAACTCCATAAGGAAATGATGATCTTCACGAAGTGAAGTTGAAATACATCAGCATGGTGAAAATGATGATATTCACAAAGTGGAGTTGAAATGATGAACTTTCTGAGGAACTTTACTCGATGAGTTGGTGAACTCCGTGAGAAAATGTTGAACCTCCTGATGAGGTGAACTCCACGAAGAGATGGCAAACTCTGCCAGATGGGGTCGAGATGTTGAACCTCCCGAGGAGGTGAACTCTACGGGAAGATGATGAACTCTGCAAGGCAAGTCGGTGAGCTCTCCGAGTTGGTGAACTTCGCTAGGTGAGTTGGTGATGATAGACTCGGCGAGCCTAGTCGGTAAACTCAATGAGTACGAACCACGAGCCTCGAGCCATGAACCTCGAGCCGCGAACCACGAGCCACAATCCACGAACCATAGCCACAAGCCATGATCCACCAAAGTGTGGCACCTGAACACCCACTGGTGGTGGGGATGAGTAATAGTGTGCCTCATGAACGCCCACTCAGTATTGGGGTGAAGTCCTCCAAGGTGCAACTTCTGAACGCCCACTCGGTAAGGGGGGTGAAGTCCTCCAAGGTGTAGCTCCTGAACACCTACGTGGCGGTAGGGATGACAACAACGACAAGTGGTATGGACCATAACAGCAACAACAAGTGGTTCGGTCAACAACAACAACGACAAGTGGTCTACTTCATGACAACAACAACAAAACAACAAGTGGCCTACAAAAGAAAACAAAATAAAAAAATGAATTCACAAAAGTTGTCGAACATCTCGAATGGCATGTTGCCTATGGAACATCTCGAACATCGCATCAAACTCTTGAACACTTCGAACAAGTGTGTTGACTCTCGAGCACCTCGAACAACTTGTAAACTCTCGAACATCTCAAAAGACGCATCGTCTCTTGAAAATCTCAAAGAAGAGTGATTTGCAGAAAAGAAAGAAAAAAAAAAGAATAACAACAAAAAAGAGGAAAAAAGAAAACAATGGCAAACATAGAAAATCAGCAAAATAAGCATGAAAGACTGGTCATGCAACTGAAACGTCTTGTAGTTTGCTGGGCAAAAGGAATAGGAGGTCACATGATCAGACGCGCGGTCGTACGTATTGAGGGTCAGGCGACACGTCGTTTGTTGGGTTTCACGAACGATCTATCATGCACTTAGCGCAACGAACGGAACGACGTTCTCCTTACTGCAGCGGCGTCGTTTTGAAACACTTGATCCTTTCCCCAGCAGCCTTCGTTCCACCACGGTGTTGTTTTGGTGGTATTTCGCAAAGGCGTCGTTCTGGTGCTTATGTTTTGTTTCTTCCTGGCGACGGCGCAACGGTTGATTGTCTTCTCCCTCTAACGACATGTCAACTGCACTCATCTCTCGAACCTCCATAACACGATCAATAGCCTAAGACACAGAGTCACGACCATCGCCATCAGGTGTGGACCGTCCAAAGCTGCTGCTGGAGAATGAAGGAGCTGCAAGAGAAAAAATGAAGCCGCACACACAAGAAGTTAAAAAACAGCAGCATAAAGCAATATATAAGAGAGAGAGAGAGAGAGAGAGAGAGAGGGGGGGAGCAAACCGAGCAAATCAAGTCGCAAGAGGAAGAAGGGAAAATTGACCAAGTAAAGACGAAAAGTGTCAGAAGGAGGAATGAAGGTTAGAGCCGAATGGTTCTTGGTTTTTGTCAAAAATCAAGGTTGAAGTTGATTAAAATTGGCAGCAAGCAACAAATAAAAGAACGTTGTAAATTGGAAATGTTTGATTCAAAGAAATATTCCAATTTGAGATTGATTTGCGAGAGTCAAGCAATTGAGGAAGGAAAAACAAAGAGTCAATATGGCGTGATTTGTTGGAAATTCCCATTTTAAGATGTGCACAAATTCTGGAAGTAAATTAAGGAGTTTTGATTTTGAAAAGGAATTAAATCAAATCAATGAACGAAGCAAAAATTTGAAGCCAAAATCAAGTTCAAAATAGGAAGTTAGCATCAGAGAAGACGGTCCCGAGTTGTTCATTGAGTCAACTCAGTAAAAATCGTCAAATATCTTTTTAGCCCTCAGATCACTGGAGAATTATAAGGAAACCCCCTGTTTTTGACATTTAAATCTGAATAGTCCTAACTTCTTTTACTTTGTAGGGTTAGACTCGTGTTTGTAAAAAGACATGACAAATATTTTACTCTTATCTCTGGAGAATCCGAAGAAAAGATTGGGAAGCAATTGATATAACATGAGCAAAAATACCATTAAGTGTATTTAGTCTCGAAGTAGAAACAAAAACGTTACAACCCACTATTAATAAGGAGACGTTATAAAACATTGATATTCTCTCACTTGACACTCTATAAATAGGCATGAAGAACAACTTGATAGGTATGTTCTACTCTCGACTCACTACATTACTCTGCTGAAATTGCTATTGACTTGAGCGTCGGAGGTTCCAGGAGAGCATCCCAACCTTATCTTGTTTTGTATTTTCAGGTCTTAAGACGACGTTCAAGATTCTCGAGTACTCAAGTTTTTATCACTATTGTTGTTCATTTTTCGAGGCAACAACATTATTATTTTTAAATTAATCAAATGACTTGCCTAGTTTTGGAAATACATGGAGAAGTTGTAATGATGGGAAGAAAATTTTTGCATGAGCTAAGATGGCGTAAAATAGCCAACTAACTAATCAAGTATTACTTTCGTTTTGGATCTTATGATCTCGTATTAGAACCGTCTCTAAGGCTAGTTGTAACTGGGCTAGGAATGAGGCTACCGTTCCTAGCCCGGTGGACCGGGACGTGTTACTGCATCCTGGTCCGCTATAGGAGGACGAGCTAGTTGCATCAGGCGCGGGGCCCACTGGCCTTGTGCCTGACATTTCTTTTTTGTTTTTTTAAATAATAAAATTTGACTGTTAGATCTAATTGATCCAACAGTTAGATCTACTCCAACAATAATATTATTGTTGGAGTACCGTTGGGGGCCAAAAAATTACATTTTTGGTCCCCAACGGCTAGTTTTACCCTTTTTCTTATAAATATCCCCCCTAAACATATTTTTTTTTCTATCATTTCTCTCCCCCAAACTCTCTCAACTCTTAAAATTCTGTATACTCTCAAATTATTCTCACTTCATTTTTTTTTTCCAAAAAATTATGGATCACAACAATGAAAATATTCAATCCTCCCAACAAAATAATCCATCAAATTTTGCCAACTATCAATACTCTCAAAATAATCCATCAAATTTTTCCTCTTTCACCAATTATCAATTCAATCTCAACGCTTCATTTTCTTCATTTCCATATCAACCGCCACATTCAAATTTTGGTAATTTTCAAAATTATTCAACCATGTCATTTTCTCAAAATAATCCATATGTCCCAGTATTTCTAATATTTTAATTTTAATGCAATTTTTTTATATTAATTTAATTTTCAAATTTTATGAATTATTTTTATTTTAATGTAATATTTTTATTTTAATGAATTATTTTTATTTGAATGAACACTTTTTATTTTAATGAATTTGGTGTAGAAATTATTAAATGAAGTAGTAGATAAAAGTTGGGTATTAAAATTAAATTGTGTTTAGTGAAAAACTGAGTAGACGTCTCGAATGATTCTTACTGGGACCTTGGGTTACTGATGAAAAAGCTGAGGGGTTAGAAACCTGAAACTTTAATAAAATAACAATAAAAAAGCTGAGAAGACGTCTCGCAGGATGACTTCAGAGACCCCAGGTTACAAGCAGCCTAATATTAAGGAATCCGAGTTAAAATTTTAATTTTTAAAAGTAGGCACGAAAAAATATTTATATTCACTGTTAATTTTAGTACCTAGTTTCATGAATTTCGCATTCCCAGAATGGCCAAAATTAACTAGGCCTTCATGATCACAAGAAGACCCAGTCCAACTCGTACGATCGCAAGAAACCCTACTCTTTCCACAACAAAATTCTAGCCCATCCTGAACAGTATAAATGCTTTTAGTATCCTCAGATTAATTTTTGACTAGGAACATGAGAAAAAAGAGTTTTCTGCTATTAAATTTTTATAAAAACAGAAAAAAATGATTTTTTTTTTCATTTTTTAGGTTATTTTATTTGATTTATTGTTAAGATAGTTAAGAATTACTTACATTATATGAAACTAAATTAAACGATACATTTAAAAAAATAGAAAACTGAAAAACATATAAAAAGCATTTTAAAAAATTTAATTTTCTGTTTTATAATATATAAAATGGACTTATTTTAAAAACCTTACTCTATTCTCATATTTGTTTTTTTGGAAATGATTTGTTTTTTTTAAATGAAAGCACGTTTTTTGAATTTTTTTTTTGGTAAATCAATTAAATTCTATTAACCCAGAAAAGAATACAAAGTGGCATATACAAAAAAGAGTACCAACCCATCCTAGATATCACAGTCTAGTATGGATGGCAAAAAACTCAAAAAAAACTCTCCAGTTATACAAGAAACAACAAACTATACCAAGCCAACATAACTCCAAACAACAAAACCAAAACCTCACAATGATAACAGCTCATTGCCACAGTCTTCAATTTTCAGTTTAACATCCTTTACAACTCTTCTCTGGATCAAATCAACTGAGGCAGTGTGTTGATCAAAGATAACCCTACTGCGTTCCATCCAAAGCCAATAGATAGTAGCATTGAACAAAACTCTTCTGACTTTGCTAACCACACTCTTGCCACGAGATCTTCTTGAAAACCAACTCACTTATCTTCTCAATGGTAATATTCCTCTTGATATCCTGCATTTAGCCAGTAAAGAAGACTAAACCCTAGCAGTGAAAGCACATGAAAAAAATAAATGGTCGATGGTTTCAGATTGCACTGTACAAAATACACATAAATCATCATTAACCATCCTCCATTGGTGTAGCCTACTTTTCATAGCCAGTCGATTGTGTATGGCAAGCCAGGAAATGAAGGTGTGTTTAGGGATCCCCAAAGCAAATTATACCAAGAAACAGGACATGCTTTAGGCTGTAAACTCTGTCAGGCATTATGAATGGTATAAGCGCCACTGGAAGAGAGCTTCCATTTAATAATATCATATCTGAGGGCATTGGGGCAAGTTTGTGCAATAGCAGTCCATGCCACCTCAGTATCATCATCTAGCGAATCCGGCAACAACCACCTATTATTCCTCCAAACATCAACAACTTTAGCAGTCTTAGGAATGTCAGTGTATGAAATATTTAACATAGGAAATGAATTCAGCACTGAGTTACCATTGAACCACGAATCATGCCATAACAAGAAGTCCTTGCCATCCCCCATAACATAGTCATAGCCATGGAGCAATTGTTGTCTGATTTTCAACAAATTACTCCAGGCCCAGCTACAATCCAAAGGCTTTGTAATACCCCAGAAACTGAGCTTCTTAAGTTTCATACTAGCAATCCAAATAGCCCACAACGAGTTCTTAGAAAACAAAAGTTCCCACACCCGTTTGCCAACAGCAGCTATATTCCAAGAAGTAAGATTTTTAATACCTAAACCCCCTTCATTTTTAGGTTTGCAGACCGTGGTCCAGGCAACAAGGCTCTTATAGCCCTGATCTCGTCCCAACCATAAAAAAGCCATGCACTTTGTATCAATAGCATGTATCAAAGATTTAGGGAGCACACAAATAGAGCACCAATAGACTTGGATGCTTCGTATAAAAGAGTTAATAAGCTGCAACCTGCCAACATAAGAAAGAAACCTGGAAGTCCAGGAATTAATACGAGCAGCAACTTTGTCAATCAAAACATAGCAGTGTTCTTTTTTCAGTCTTATAGAAATGAGGGGCACACCGATATTTAACTGGTAACTTCTCCTCATTAAACCTCAGAAGACTCAAATGGTTCTTTTGTCTTCCTCATTGGTTCCTGAAAAAAATATGAAACTTTTACCCTCATTTACTTGCATACCAGAGGCCAGGGAAAAGTGGGATAAAATTTCATTGATAGACTGGATAGAGTCTCTCTCACTACCACAGAAAATCATGAGATCATCAGCAAAGGACAAATGAACCAACTTTAATCTTTGACAACCAGTGTGGTATTTGAAAGTAACATGGATTTGAGAATCAAAAGCTCAAGACATATACTCCATACACAACACAAAGAGAAGGTGAGACATAGGATCTCCTTGTCTAAGCCCTCTTTTACCCGCAAAATAACCCTCCAGGGAGCCATTAATAATAAGGGAAAAGGAGCAAGTTCTAATAAATTTGGAAGGAAAATTTAGTCCCAAAAGGACCTCCTCCACTAAATCCCAATGAATAGAATCATATGCTTTCCTTAGATCAATTTTTAAGGCACAATCAACATTCCTTGTAGATCGATGGTAATTAAGAATCAGCTCATGGGCAAGTAGAACATTATCAATAATGTTTCTCCCCGCCACAAATGCTGACTAATTAAGAATAATAATGTGTGGCAGAACACAACTCAGTCTAGCAAACAGAATCTTAGTAATGATCTTATAAAGCACAATGCAGCAATCAATAGGACGATAATCAGTAAGTCCAGCAGGTGTAGCAACTTTGGGAATAATAGTTAAGGTAGTATTGTTTACCTGCGTAAGGAGCTTTCCAGAGGAGAAGAATTCCTTAATAGCATCAGTAACATCAACATCCACAACATTCCAACAAGATTTTAAAAAAGTGCTAGAATACCCATCCACACCAAGAGCTTTAGTACCCTCAATATTCCACAGAGCTTTTTTAATTTCCTCAGTGGAAACCTTAGAGCAGAGTTTTATAGCCTCATCATTGGTTACCAACGGGTCGTTTTGAATAATATCAATAGCAACATGGTTGCGTGTTGAAACAGAGGATCCCAATAAGTTCTTGTAAAAGTCAACCATAGCTTGAGAAATCGCAGATTGCTCAATAAGAATCAAGCCTCCATCCACCATTAGAGTAGTGATTATATTATGAGCCTTTCTAGTTTTCACCAAGTTATGAAAAAACTTTGTATTGGAATCACGTTTTTTGAATTTTTCTTGCACATAAAGTATATAGCTAGAAAGGAAACGAATATTCACATGCAAAATAAATGTAACGTGATTATTATATTAACTTTAATTTGTAAAAAAAAAAAGTCCCTTCCGTGATTGAATTTATAGGTAGCGACTTTTATTAAAATTTTGTACTTAATTATACGCAAATGGATCTTCAAATGATTGGTCGACAAAAAAACAAAACGAAAGGCCTTCAATTGAATTAATCGTCATTTCTGACTTGGAATAATCAAAGAATATTGATCACTGATTTTGTGTCATTCGATTCATAGAATTTGTCTAGCCGACTTAAGACATATTGAGACCTCGATTTTAAATAAGAATTAAATATTTTTTATAAATATTAAAGTGATACTTTTCATATTTATGGTGTCCATTTGGAAATTTACTTAATAATTAAACCGTAGTTGTTTTTATCTGATAAGATAGTGGTGCACTTCTGAGAAATCGCCCTTAATTAATCATATCCGAGATATGTTGTTTGTCACAAAAAGGTTGATACTAAAATTACAAATAATTATCGGCTTCAGGGAAAATGTGAATGATTTATTATTATAATTATATAAGTCTCCATGTGATTAATATCAAATTCAGTCACTAAATAATATCATGTTATTTTATATAATATATAATTATAATTATTGAGTATAAAATTGTCCCACATTGACTAAATATGAGTATTTACCAAGTAACAATCTTTCCTTCATAAAGCATTGGAAAAATTATAGATTTACACTAAAACAAAATGTCACTTTTTAAAAATAACTTGTAAGTTTGCGAGTATTGAGAATGCCACCTTATGTTTATTATATATCAAAAATGTCATTTTTTTTAAAAAATCGAGAGAAATTGCTATATTTTCGCAAAAAAATGAGTTTTCGCGAGAAATTAACTTTTTTCGTGCAAAATTGATTTTTTTTTAAATATACTTATGTTTTGGGTTCACAATAGATTATACAATTCATATTTTCAAAAAATTGTTAATAATTTTTTTAATTATTTTAAACGAATTTTTCTTCAAAAAATATTTTTTGAACTGTTTTAAACGGTTCACAACGGTTCTCCAACTGTAATAGAAACAAACTAAATAAACACAATTAAATCTAAAACCAGTGGCATTTTTGTAGAAAATATGATCAATTTTGAAGTTCACAATAGTGTACATTATATTATACTTTATTGTGAACCATTTTGATCTAGAAAGCAACAAATTCATAAATTCAGTTCACAACAGTTCACCCAATACATATTTTTTAGAAATTTTTAACGAACTTTTACTTTTAAAAATACTTTCCACATAGTCAATGTTGACGTTCACAATAGTTCACAGAATGATGTACGTTATATTGTGAACCATTGTAAATAAAAAACAATAATATTTTTTTAAAACAAATTTTTATAAAAATAATTGCTTAATACAAAGTGGCTAGGATACTATTGTGAACTATTTATCAACGTAAAAATATTTGGAATAATTATGATAAAAGTTAGGGACCAAATTGTATTTTTAACAAAAAAAAAGAAACAAAGGCAGTAACTAGGGTTCTCTAAGTACCCTAGCCACTGTCAAACCCAAACCCTAGGCCTTTGGAAGCGCCGCCACCACGCCTGAATCTTTCGCCGACATCTCTCTCCTCGTTAGTCGTGGTCAAGACGAACAACCACTTGAGGCGACAACAACCGACGTGCAACCGAGAGGCAACGATGAACAATGGTAGAATCAATAGTGACAACGACCACCGACGAGAGAAACCGAAAGAGAGGTGACGATAGAAACCAATAGTGAGACGACATGAGCAGAGGAGGAAGAGCTGCAAAGACAGAGCGACAAGAAACCAGTCATGCGAACGACAAAGAAAGCTGTAAGACAACTAGAGCAGTGGCGAAGAGAGAGAGAGTGAGAAGGAGAGATAGAGACAGACTCGACTGAAGAGAGACAAGAGAGCGGCAGCCTGAAGAGAGGATAGAGAGTGGCAGATCAGTGGATTTAGGGTTTGGGTAGGAGAGAGAGAGAGAGAGATTGAAGAGAGAGAAAATTAAAAAAAATAAAATAAAAAATTCAAATTTATATAAAAATTAAAATGGTATTTTTAAAACTCAATTGTAAAAAATATGGTATTGTGGAAAACCAAACTTAAAAACTATAGAGCTAAATATGACATATAGCGTAATTAGCACTAAAGCATTCAGAAGAGGAGTTAAGCCCTCATTTAAAAATAATCAAATTAATAGATGTTCTTTTCTTATTGATACGGTTTTATAGATAAGTTTTTTCAAATGATAGGTTTCATTGTAAATTAAAAAAAAACGATTCAAATATATTCTTTAGTATGTCGTAAGTTTTTTTTTTAATAAATCGACATCGAACTCTCTACCTTTAGTATGTCGTAAACCAATTAATTTAGAATGTTTCCTTTTACTTTTCTCGGAATTTGTTTAAAATGAAAATTGCATTACACTATATTATATTACATTACATTATAATATTGTTTATAGTGAAATTTGGTTCGGGCTACATGGCCCAGGGCGAATCCGTAAAATCTATGAGAGTAAGTCCACCCCTAGAGATTCATGGTCCAAGTAGGTTAACTCTCCAAGAGACTGTAGCCCAAAGAGGTTGACTCTTTTAAGATCTCTATTAAGGAAAGGTTATAGTTGGCGCAAGAGAGTTGATAATTCTAGGAGAGCATGACCACCAGGAGAATTGACATTAGAAGGATAACTCCTCTAAAAAATAAAGAATCATTTTCAAAGGGGAGTGACAACAACACACATCAAAGCCAAAATATCAGGAGAGCTAATTTCGAGAAGTGTTGGACTTGTTACAAAGTCAAAGTCTATACAATGAAAGAGGCCCTACTAAGGAAAGAAAATCACTACCATGCAAGAGAGCTAACAATTGAGGAGGTGATTGTTTAATTCTAGGAGGTTTGATTGCTAGGGGTTGACTACCACGAGATTCCATGACAACTAGTGGGAGTTTATCAGCAGTGTGATATCAAGAGAGTTGACCACTTCCCTCAAGAAACACTATAAAGCTGAACAAAGAGGTAGTTAGAAATGAATTTTGACCTTTTGCATTACATTACCCTTCGCCCTCATCGGTTTTATCTTCTAATTCTCTTTGTTTGCTTTACTCTTTTAGACTTATTTCATTGTTCTCATCAATTCTCTTATAATTTCGTCATCAATCAATATAGTCATTGTGTTTTTATGGATTGTCTTAAAGAAGAAAAATAACCCTTATAACGAGTTTGGTCACTTGCTCATTTTATTTGATTGAAGTTAAATCGTTTGAGCATTATACTCACCTTAATTTATGAACACCTAAATTTATCTTGTCACACTCCCTTACTCCCCTAACCTTCTGAAAGTACTTTACACAAATATACATAATTAATAAATCATAGGGAATCGAGCCTACCTCGATTGATGCACAACAAAAATATGGATCTGTAGAATACAAAGGATGTAAGGCGACACTAATCTCCGCATACTACAAATCATGGTGAGGCTACGAGCACGTGGAGTGTACCCGCAACCTAAATGTCATTAGACGAATCCTGAGACACAAAGCAAAAAGAGAAAAATATCTTCTTCTCCTAGGGAGGCCGACGACTTTGGTGAGCGAGAGGGAGAGAGACAACTTTGTTAATTGTTTGTTTGTTGCTCATAATTGTGTCTAGGATTTCTCACCTAGCTAGTATTTATACTAGCTTATTAGGGTTTCTTTCTCACTAATCAGGAAGTTTCTTTTTCAACTAATAAGGACTCCTTCCTAATTAGGATTCAACTTAATTAGGGATTCTACCTAAATTAATTAGGAGGCCAAACCAAAACCCTAACTGAACCGGTTATCAAACCGATTAACAATCACCCTAATTAATACATATTAATTTGGGTTCAAGTTCGGATTTCACCCATAACCCGGCATGAGCAGACTCATTTTCTAATACCTTCAAAAAAATAGGAAACAATTGTATTTATACTATAGCCAAACATGAATACACTTGGTTCAAACTTCTTCAATCGCAAGTCAATTTTGATTTCTAGCAAGTCCTACATATTTGCCGCTGATTTGGAGTTTGTGACAATCTCCAAAGTTTATGGGTTGGCGAAAGAATAATAAAGTAATTTAATAAAGCAATTGAAAGTGCAAACTCAAATAGTCGTTGACAGGTGTTTCTATTTTTTCATGAATTCGGCAACAATCACAAGTCACAACCACAAAGATAAATTAGGCTTTGAGATAGCTACCAATTAATTGTGACCGACAGGAGGGACTGAATGGTCTGTTAGAACTCTCAGTCAAAAAAAAAAAATGGTCTGTTAGAACTCATTAGTCATTAAGCGGGTTTGGCTGATGTTGGTGATATGTCAAACTTATTACATGTATCCTTGTATAGGGCAAGTTTAGGCATGAATATTTCTTCTTTTTTTTATATATCTTTTAGTAAAAAATCTGGATGTTTTAAGGTTGAAAATGACTCTAATATTGCTGAATTATAGACTTTTTAATTTTGTGATTTCAAATTTTTAATACATTCAACTTTATTATATTAGAAGTGATACAAACGTATGTGTAAATTATAAGACAATGCATGTTTATTTGAGATAAATTTAATAAAAATAAATTATAAAACTATATTACACAATAAAAAATAGAGATAATACACGTCTTTTTAGTGTAAATTGTTAAGGTAAATTTTGATAATTGTTGATGTAGATTGTGTGTGTAAACAAATCGCAAGTCAATTATGATATCTAGCAAGTCCTGCATAATGTTATTAGACTACAAACTTATAGACTAAACAAATTTTCACTTACAATTGAATTTGTGACCCTTGAATGATAGCGCTGACTTCAGAATTAATGAGTTAAAAGCACTAGCAAATTTACTCATGTATTTTATACTTTTTAGAGAAATTATTAATATAAAAAAGGGAAAACATTTAGACAAACTCTTTCCGTGGGCCATTCTTTCTTGATATCATTCTTAGTTTATTCCATCACCGATGAAGTAATAAGTATGCTAATTCCATGATTTGTCAAAAATGGAAGCTGTGTTATATGCCATACAAATAAAATAATAATTAACAATTGTGGGTAGTTGTTGGGCTACCTAGAAATGCTCATTGCTGTTCATATTTTTGACAATCTGATCAAAGCATGCATGTGGAGGCAATTAATTAGTTTGGTGATGCTAAAATGGAGGCCTATAAATAATATTGTTGGGATCTTTCGTACGTTTTAGGCAATGGCGGCTCCAAAAATCTTCGCGTATAGGGACAGACTTATATTGACTAAAATAATTTTTTTGTAATAAAAAAATTATTGGTATTGATATATATAAAATATAAAAAAATTACATTAAAAATAATTTAAAATATAAAAAAGAGTATAAATCAAACTACACTCTAATTTGTGGTGTGAGATAATTGATTTCTATGACTAATCATATTTTGAAAATAATTCAAAATGAGTTCGTTGACAATAGTTTTAAATATAGGGGTATATTATAGGGGTACCTCGGCCGCAGGTGGGAGCAGCTGTCCACACCCGCTCTCATGCATCCACCTTTGATTTTAGGTTAGGTGATGTACCACAAATATTGAAAACTCTTTTATCCTAGGGTTTGTTATTTGGTAACATCAAATATAAAATTAAGCAATTTTCGGTTCGTAAACTTGCCACTTTACATTAATGTTCAACTCACTGTTTGATTTGACTACTTAATGTATCTTCTTACGTAACTCTTTATAATTGATGGGGTTACTTATCAAAAAAAAAATTGATAGGGTTAGTCCAATGTGAATCTTGCGCAAGAACGATTTGTAACAGGGTTCCAAAGTTGATACGGAGATTCCACTTCAATGTTTAAACCAGTATCTGCGTAAAGATAGAATACAAGAGATAATTGTAAGTATAAATTAATGAGTGATTACTACAATGAGAGGGTAGAGGATATTTCTATGTTAAGGAAATGATTTACACTAAAAGCGTTTATTAGTTATTAGTAGCTATGGACTGATCAATACAATCCAGTATCTTAATTAAGAATTCTGGCTAAGTCATTCATAAAATTTACATGCTGGGTGTTAGAGTCACATGTTTAATCATGGTAATAATAATTATGAGCCTACACTCAATTTTAAGACGTTTGTTGGTTTATGCTAAAGTTACTAAGACATATTTTTAAGGTTTGGTGGTCTAAGATTTGTGCGATTTTAGTCATAAGAGTTGGCTCATTCCATACCAATAATTTTCTTGAAACTTTTCTAATATTAAAGATGCATGAACTCCTTTTTCTAAGGGGAAAAAAACCCTTAGAAGTCCTTAATCCCTGTGAAAAAAATCAGCACTTTTCCAATAATATTTCATTGACGTACCAAAATATCCTTATTCTTCGAACTTTTCCAATATTAAAGATGCGTAAACTCCTTTTACAAGGAAAAAAAAACTTAGAAGTCCTTAGTCCTATCCAACTTGACTTCATCCCAATTTGTATTGGATTATTTCTTGAAGTATATGAATTTGGGTAGCTATCTATCTACGAATTCGAGGAAGTTAGACTTTAAATATGTGCATGTTATCAAAGTTAAAATTAACGAGGGCGAAAACGTTTTCTTTCCAAACATATATAAAGTATAGACTATACTATAGTTAAGGAAAACCTTCGAAACAATATGATGCGTTATATGTGGTGATTAAAAAAAATCATTCCATTTACAGCTTAAAATTCAATTTTTCCGATGAATTAACATCTTCAGCATTACATCATATTTTCCTCAATAAAGTTCAAACATTAAAAACTATTAATGGATGCAATTTCTAGAAGTAGTTTAAATTTATTAATGAGTTTTCTTGAAACATATAATTAGTTTAATCAATTGTCGAATTAACTATTAAACTGAGCTTTAAAGGAAGTCAAGATACGGTTACTACGCTATCTATACTAACATTTATGCAAAACTATATAATATTTGAAACAATAAATTAATTATCGATCTTTTTTGTTTTCTTTCAAAGAAAATTGACTTTCTTTTCCTTAGACGAAATATTAAATTATGAAAGAATAATTAAATATGATCTAGAAGTAGTGATATTCCAAGTCTTCAAACTTTTTCATTTATTGGGTCAAAATCGTTTAACATGTTTACCAAAGCCTTCATTTCTTCGTATTTCTTGAATGTGCCATAACATTGTGTTTGATTTGACTAAATAAGAAACTTCTGCCAATTCTTAGAATTTCTCGTTGATGACCCTAGAATACCGCCCTCTATGACTGCTATCTGTATAATAATTCAGGATGCATTGGCCGGATGAATTTAAGATCGTTAAAGAATATGGTCTATAATAATTATTTGAGAGAAAAATTATTTATATAAGAAATTTTGTAGATTAAAATAGTAAAAATATAAGATGATTGAGCTTGATTAAGAAGTATAAGATTTAATGGATAATAAATATATAATAAATAATAAATAGTAAAAAAGTAAAAAAACACAATTTTTAAGAAAAAACTAAATACTATTTGTTATATGTTCAAATATATTAAATATTGTTATTTCTAAACAAATCTAATTATATGAAGTATAAAGTGAAATAAGAATTTGTTCTATACATTTCAAAAAAAAAAGAATTTGTTCTTTATTGAAAAATGGTATTTATAACTCCTTTTAACCTCGATTGAGAATTATCAAATATCATTATTTCCACGCCATCACATCATCCACAATACAGACAATAATAATAACTTTATTGGAAAAATTAAAAAATAAAAATAAACCTCCAAGTTCTAGCACAAAAGAAAAACAATAAATCGTGGGCGAAAAATAAAAGAAAATAAAATATATTAAGTGTATAGTTGGGGGATCCCACATACGATCACACCTAGGGGCACGTGTAATGATTCTGTAATTTGTTTCTCTACATGTACAAGTGTTTAAATTCAGTGTGAAACCTCTCTTTCCGTCTTTCTCCATAGTCAAACCTCATCGCTGTTGCCACAACGATACCAATAATTCTCCACCTTTCAGTTTTTCAAAGATGGTGACTTCCAAGCCTCTGAAAAGTACAGACCTTTAGGTTATATTAATTCTTGAGTCAAATAAGAACAGAGCCTCTGGCCCAGGATTGTTGAAGCTCCGGTCTTTATCTGTCTCTCCTTCTCTCGCTCTGTTTTCTCTGCAAATTTCGGTTCTTTCTTGCATTTCTGATATTGTTATCAGGTAATTCATTTTCTCTAATGGATTTTTCAGAAAAGGGTTGTCCTTTTTAATGGAAATCATTGTCATCGCTGTTCTAGTTTTTGTTGTACGTGTGTTTTGTTTTTCTCTTTTGTTGTATTGTTTTCAAGAGCTGGTTTTTCTGTCTGTTGCTCTGAATAAAGGTGAGAGCTTTTTAGAAATTTTGTTATTGTTTCTTTATGTCTACTTCAGCTTTCAGCTTCTTCTGCAAGTTGTGTGTGCATTTTTGTATGCATATACCCTTTCTGACTGAAAAAAAAAATCAAAAGCATTTAACTGATTCTCTTAAGAGTTAAAGAGTAACCAATATGCTTGCGACCTAGTGACGCTGGATTTGTCTCCAACACTTGTGGATTAAGAATTTGAATGGAAAAAAAAAAACTAGTTACTTAGCGAGAAAGGCTTGTTTGGGTCCCATTCCCACATGGTTGAATAATCTTGATTTTGACTAAATGATACACTTTGAATAATTGGTTATGATATATACATGTAGAAATCTTTCTGATGATTCATGTTTGTGTGTATATACCCTTTTGAAGTAATAATTGTCGGTGTTAAGTTTCAGCAAGAGTTGCCACGGTATATAGGTAGTCCTTTGTTCTCCATATAGTCTCATGATATGGGATGTGGTTCAATTCTCTTCTTTAAAAATTTGAGATTTTTTTGATGTTTTAGGTTACAAGTTAGACAAAGAGATGGCTGAAAACGGAAGAGTACACCCACAATGTGTTAATGCTTCCAATCCTTACCATGAGTGTGGTGTGGCTTGCCTTGAAAAAATTGCGCAGGGTATGGGACGGAAGGAAAAGAAGAAAGGTTAGTGCCGCTGGTATCACTCTGTTGCTCGCTCAATTGTTTGAAGTTAGATGTCATATACTTTCGTTACCAATAAGTCTCCTCATTATGTTGATTTTTACTTATTGAAACGGCTTCACAAGGATGGAAAATTGTTCTTGCTTTACGTTCATATCAGTTAAGTCCTTATTCTGTGGTCAATTCAATTAGGAAATGGAAGGATGTGTCAGTAATCAGACTTTCTTACACTTCTAATCGTTGGATGATGAGGTCCTTGGTTACTAGTTCTGTTGGATATTTTTGAAACACGGATGTAAATGGTCTTCTTCTTTTCTTTATTTCTAGATAGTCGCAACGGTATAAAACAAGGTGAGCTTAGCAAAAAGATGGGTGGAGAAAGAAGAACAAATGCAAATTGTCCTAAAGCATCTAATCCTTACCATGAGTGTGGAGAACATTGTCCTAATAGAACAGCCGGGACAAATCCTCGGCGGATTGAAAAAGAATCAGGTTTTTACCCTTTTTCA
>CAODLS010875948.1:0-22518 GCA_948243855.1 Flueggea neowawraea
AATACTAATATTAGTGCCGATACTGATATTTATATTGATATTAATCTTATCTTATTATTCTATTTGATTCATTATCACACATAATCAATTTTTAAGAATTTTCAATCCTTAATTAGTCTGTATTACATGGAAAATCTGATCACATCAAAAACATATAATTTGGGAAGACAAAGTTTATTTGTCTAAAACTGTCATCCAACTCACATGGACGCTGAGCCAATAATTTAATCACGAACCTCTGGTGAATGGCTGATCGCCTCGGATGTCAAACAGAGCTGAAACAAAAATGGATCACAACAGACTCAGACATGGTAACTGTGGTAATACTGAAAATATACGAAATGCAAATGCAAAAACTCAATCCCTATATGACGTTCAAAAACCTATTTCAATCGAGGATCTAACAATCTCGTATCGAAAATGGAACATCTGCTCAAAATTACATTTTTGTCCATCAATTTTTGGAAAATTACATTTTATTCCCTAAAACCTAAAAAATTACAAATTACTCCTCAAACTTTTCAAAAATTACAAATCAATCCTCAAACTAGTCAAAATTTACAAATCAAACCTCAAACGCTTAAAAATTCTAATCTAGCCCTTGCGACAAAACTCTATTCAAAAAAGCCACAAATCTCGTACGATCGATACCAAACACCCCATCTCACCCAAATCAACTCTAATCAACCTTAGTTACTCAAATGTAAAATTAATTCTACCAAAAGAACTCAAAATTGTCAAAAGTCCTAAAAATTTGGCCAAACCCTAACCCACACCAAAAACTCATCAAATTCTTCAAACCCAAGCTTAAATCAAGTATTTCTAACCTTGTTCTATCATTATCTAACACCTTTAACACCCATTTGGACAAAAACAAGCTAAAATCCAAACCCTAGCTCAAAATGCCCAAAACATTCTTCTATGATTCAAACATGAAAATGAAGAAATAAAGAGTTTAGAGACTTGTTCTTACCTCAAGGAGTGTTAAGGAATGATGGGGAGACAATGGGAGAGAGTTTTGGATGGATTTAGAATGATTTTGGGTGAAAAATACAATGAAAATCGAGAGGGGGTCAGGTCAGGGTATATACCAAAAACCGACAGTCCACTACTGAAGAACATGTTACATTAGTCGACTACCAAAAGCTGTTAGTTGACTACTCGGGTAATCAACTACCCAAATGGTCGGCCGACTACCAGGGGTTGATTCCTCACAAATTGATTTCTTTCACTTCTTCTATTCAATCCAATCGAACACCACCGAGATCAAATGTCATAAATCACTCCAAAATATCATCAAACATCCAATCATCATCTCAAATGCCTAAACATCATCTTGAACATTCAAAGATCATATCGAAATTGAACGGATTGCTCCAGAGAACCTGGTCGGAACGAGCGAGATGTTACAATATTTGTGTCACGAAATATAACACTATGATAGGTGTTTTGAGAATACAAAATCTACATTATATTTTTTTGATTCGAATAATATTGAGCCAAAAATCCTTCTTGTTTCCAAATTTATCATTATACAAAATTTTCAGATGAAACTTCTTCGTATTAGATCGGAGAAATTTGAATGAAACAATTTGCTTTGGGAATACAAGAATATCATAAAATTATTAAAATTGATAATGAATTTGTGAAGGGAAAAAGGATATTTTGATCTATAAATAAGAAGAAATAAAATCTGACGTACATTTTGAGACATAAAGTGAGCTTATCAATTTCGTAAGGCTAGAGTATCATTAAAAGTGGCTAGATTTCGAAGCAGACGTTGTACTTGCCTTCTATTCTCTTTTTCTCAATGTGGTAGAAAAATAGGTTGGAACTTTTTGCGACCTGACTGATTGATGATTATCCTTCCCATTTGAAAAATTTTGTGGTCATATGTCGTTTGATTTTTCTTGTCATGTGGTTGGTGGTAGAATAATGACCTAGAATAAAAACAGTAAGTGATAATTACTATTGTGTTCCTGAGGTATATCGTAACTTCTTATTCAGTCCCTCAGTTTTAAAAAGTCTCTTATTAGGTCTCTATTTGTACACAACGTTAGCCCAAAACGGATGTTTAACACTTAATTTTAGTATCACAGATTCTACACAGAGTATTTATATGCAAACTTGAAGAAATAGATACCAAAATTAGGTGTTAAACATCTGTTCTGGGCTGACGTTGTTTACAAGCAATAACCTAATAGGAGGCTTTTCAAAATTGAGGGACTGACTAGGAGATTACAATATAATTCAGGGACGCAATAGTAATTACCCCAAAGATTAATTTTCTTTTTTTTTCCACACTAGTCGGTAGAAGAACGCTCGACTTTAGAATAAAAACAGTAATTTTCTTTTGTCCACGCACACACAGTATTAGCCAACTGTGAGATAAGAGGAAGAAGCCAATAGGTAAGAGAGAGAGAGAGAGAGAGAGAGAGAGAGAGAGTATATGTTATTTTTATTGATTAACTTCGAAATGTAAATATAAACATGGTTTTTTACATCTTTTTTAATTTATCCTGATTGTTTACTTGAGATTAATTCAAGTGATTAGATATATAAGTGTTATTGATCTGATATGTCACGTTCAATTCCTTGTTAAAAAAAGGTTATCACTGCGTTATTGTAAAATCCAAATTTTCTTATAGCGATTGTGATATATAAGTTGTAATCGGTGGTGGTGAATTGAAAAAAAAAACATTAAGTCTGAGGAATTGAATATATGTTAAAGTGAATATATTTTGATGAATTACAATTACCACTAAACAAGCGATCTAGCAAAACAGGAGAAAACTCCAAAACTCAAACTTTTGAATACTAGAGGCTACTGCAATGAGATGGTTAAAACCCTATTAAAATTATATCAAACATTCCAAGTCAATATAGCACAGGGACAAAGATACACATCATTTTTAATTTACGGAAAACTTTTATCTATACATTTTAACTAAAATAAACATTACTAACACATCCATGCACCATATCAGCCCCGCATGTAGGAGTTTCAGAGGGAGTCTAGTCTATTTTTTTTGTGTTAAGCAGTAATGTAAATAGAACAAGCGAGAAAATGTAAAAGATCAATTACACAATATAAAAATTTAAGTGATTCGATTAGTGTGACCTATGTCCATAGACAGCGCTAGCGAGTATTCTTCATTCGCTAACAAAAGGTGACCAAGAGTCTTACAATGAGTTTCCCAACCTCTTATATATAAGTACAATGATTCCTACTCAAATTAAGTTAAACTCAAAACCCAAAAGCTATGTTTTTCCATCACACAAACATACCGGGCAAAATAATTATTTCGCGGCTTGGAGCACTCCACATTCTGTGTGTCCAGGTTAGCCAAATTACAGCTTTAGTCAATTTTATCCACCAATCACCATTCACGCATGTGCTTTTTATCCTCTCCATATAGGAAATTACACACACAAAAGCTTGTTTTCCATCAACCAATCATATTAATGCTCCAATTTCTTCCTAAGTCGCATGCAATGTTCACCACTTTGAGTCTCAAACCATTATCAAGAGATTAAATCCACTAGGAAAAATTAATTCAACTCAACATTTTGTCTTCCAACTTCCCGCTTGTTGCCAAAGAGAAAGCCAAACAAATTTTGAAATTCACCATTGGAAAAATGTATACACTGGCCAAAGAAATCCCAATAGCTTTATTGCATTACCCAAGATATCCCAATTAGTCAAGTACCTGTCACCACATTTTCCAAGCAAAGTCACAGCGAAGTAAAATATGGTCTTGGTCTTCTTCTTCCCCACAAAAGTTATAGGTAGTGTCCTTAATAATTACTCTAGTTGCAAGGCATAATTTGGAAGGATAACGATTTATCAATGCCAAACAAGAAAAATGCTTAACATGTGGGCTTGCCTTAGAATACAAGTACCAGAGTAGGAGAGTAACTCTGTCCCCCTAAACCATCAAAACTTTGTAGTCATTTTAATTGCCATAAAGAACAGGATTGTAGGGTAAGGCTTAGCAACACCTGAACCTAGAAATCCTCTGCCTACACTCTACACCACATGTGAAAGTTGTGGAGCACATGATGAAATGAAAGAGGATGTCAGATCATCAACAATGTTCGATGTCTTTTTGTGGCCAACATGTCATATAATGATTAGACAGGAACCAGCTACAAGACACGCTCATTTCGAAAATGAAGTAATTGTTTGACACGTTTTGTATTTAGTATATTATATATTTAATATATTTTAAAAAAATTAATTTTTTATTTTTTATTATACAATTAATTATCAATTATTATAAAATATTAAACATATTGCTTCAAACAAAAAATTGTAAATTTTTTTTTGGTGTGAAGGGTGAGTCAAGCCCATTTATTCAATAGTAATCTAACGGGATCAAACAATGTCCGTTACATCAGATAATACAATATCACATAATTCTTTAGGCAGATTGTTTAAAATAGGGGCATTAACATTGGGGAGCCAGACCCCATGTTTTGCTAGCCAATCAGCACATCCATTTTCTTCTCGGTAGGTTTTCCTTATTGTGACTTGCCACTCCTGTGAAATTAATGGCTTCCTACATTCTTCTAGCATTACATGATACTGGCTAGGTTTGAGGCTTGTGGAAGTGAGCCAGTTATGCAAAGTGTGGGAGTTTATTTCAAGTTCCACTCTTTTAAATCCATTTTGTTTGGCAAAGAGTAGACCCTTCCAAGTGGCATATAAATCTGCTATGATAGCTAAGGTTACTCCAATTGAGGACATGAAGGCTTGGATGAATATGTCGGTGCTGTCTCTGAGGATCCCTCCACATCCCGATAGTCCTGGAATTCCCCTTGCCACCTTATCATTATTCAATCTAATAAAATCATGATGTGGGGGTTTCCATCCAATTATGATTATTTTCTTACAAACATTTGGAGCCAAACTAGTTGCAAAGCTGTTTGGGATTGGTGGTATTCACTAATTTGGTGCTTGATGAAAAGAGCATGCCTTTGGGGAATCTGTCATCCCTGATCAAAACAACGGGAGTTATGCCATCTCCATAGCCACCATAGAGTAGTGATAAAGAGAGAAGCCCATTCATCATCCATGCTGATGTCAGACCAGACCATTCCTAAAGGTTGTGTGTATCAAATTGTTGGCATTAGGATGTTGCCTTAAGTTCCACCCATACCTCTTTAGCTTTAGGGCAATCACGCAAGATATGCAAACAATCTTCCCAAGGATTCATACAACCCTAACAATGACTTGTTGAACTTAAATGTCTTCTGCATATATTTGCATTAGATAGAGGGCCATTATGTAAAGTCTGCCATAAGATGCTTCAGATTCTTTGAGTGGTTTTAAGTGACCATAATCTCTTTCACCTTCCTCTATTCTCATTTCATGGTCCGAATGTTGTTGGAGGATCAGATTTTACCAAGAAGCACCCAGATGTGGACCTTTGTCTCTAGAAATATGTGTCATGTATGCTTCGGTCAGTAGAGATAGAATAAGTCACTATTTGAGACAAGATACTACTAGGTATAAACTCCATCAGCTGCTGCCAATCCCACTGACCATTAATCCAATAACATTTAACATAGAGAAATAACTCGGATTTAAGGATACTGTACGTAGCACTAGTTACCAATGGAGTAGTTCCCATCCATAAGTCTAGCCAAAATCTGATTCTGTCTCCATTGCCAAGACTCCAACATTCTCCATTATTTACAATCGGCGAGGCTTCCATTAAACCCCTCCATGTATTTGATTTTGTTGTAGAAGTAGGTAAGTTTGGCCGTGGGTCCTCATATTTGTGTCGGAGTACTCATTTCCACAAGGCCATATCCTCTTCTATCAAGTTCCATCCCAACTTTGCCATTAATGCAAGATTCAATTGTCTTGCTGAAAGCAAGTTTAGTCCTCCACATTCAACTGGTTTTGCGATCTCATTCCAAGGAACCAAATGAATTCGCCATTTCTCCGCACTTGATCCCCATATGAAACCCTTGATCTTCTTGTCAATTTCCTTACAGACCATATTTGGGGGCAAAGCCGTCTGCATAGAAAACATTGACATAGCAGCCAGTGTGGACTTAGCCAGTGTGACTCTTCTTGAAAAGGATAAATATTTGCTCTTCCATCCAGCCAACCTTGAATTAATCTTATCAAGAATGGCTTGGTATCTATCTCCCTATTTTCTAGTGTGCACAATAGGCATGCCCAAATACGTTCCAATGTCATTTGCAATCGGGATGCTAGATTCACCTACAATAACAAAAATAATAATGGAACTCGTCCCATTTGAGAAACACATTTTTTATTTTCTAAAATTTACCTTAGCAGTAGAAGCATCGTAGAACAATGTCAGGATATCCTTGATGAATGGAACTGCTTAAGGGAAGCCTCAACAAATAACATGAGATCATCTGCAAAGAAAAGATGAGAGATTTGGGTCATCCTTTGCCAGTAGCAACTGGGTTCTAGACTTCAGCTGCAACTGCTCCTTTAATAAGGTGGGATAGTCTTTCCATGCAACACACAAACAAATACGGGGATAAGGGATCCCCTTGCCTGACTCTTCTAGTAGGTTGAAAGGAAGTTTTTTTGTTCCCATTCCATAGGAGTGACATGGAAGATGTGGTGGTGCACTTCCTAATAATTTTCGAGAGATGATGAAGAAGGCTCATTCTCTGTAGAGTATCCTGGACAAATGGCCAGTGGATCCCACCATATGCCTTCTCTAAGTCAATTTTTAAGATCATCATGCCGTGTTTTCACTGCCTTGTTCTCATTAAGTGGAACAATTCTTATGCAATGATGATGTTGTCATGGATATTACGGCCTGGCATAAAGCTCGCTTGTGTAGGACTTATCAGCCTAGGAAGAATAAGTTTCAGGCGGTTTACAATGGTCTTCGTCACAATTTTGAATAACACATTACAGAGACTAATTGGCCTAAGTTGTAATGGTTGTTGGGGGTGATCCACCTTAAGAATTAGAACTAGCAAGGTCTGGTTTATGTTCTCTGGGCCGACCCCTTTGTTGAGAATACTGAGAACCTTATCACAGAGTCCAACTCCTACTACTTTCCAACTCCACTAAAAGAAAAACTCCAGGAATCCATCTGGTCAATAAGATTTGTGTGGAGCCATTTCAAACAGAGTCGTTTTCACCTCCTCAACTACAAAGAGTTTGCACAACATCTGCATATAATCATCATCAATAGTTGAGAAATCATCTAATAAGAATGTTTGTACAACATTATAGTTTTCCTCTGAACAAATGTCATGGAAATATTTAGACACAAGTTCAATCAACTTTCCTTGGTCAGTAACCCATTCACTTGCCTCATCTTTCAAGGCTTCAATTTGATTTTGCTTTCTCCGAATGATCGCAGAAGCATATAAGAATTTTGTAATAGGTCCCCTTCATACTTCTCTGCTACTTTGGCCTTTTGGGACCAATGCAAATTAATTTGTTCAAGAACGAGAGACAGTTCACCTTGTAGTTTACGTTCCAGATTAATGAGGCCTTGATACATTCGGCTGCTTAGGACCTTTTGGATTTGTAGCAACCTTGCCCAAAGCCGTCTTTTCTTTTGATAAAGATTTCCAAAAACATCTCCCTTCCAATTCTCCAAGTTTCCTCGAAGATGTTCCAGAGTAGTGGAGAACAGTAAATTAGCATCCCATTGCTCTCTCAAAAACCTGTTGAACTGTGAATGGAGGAGCCACTATGCCTGAAACCGAAAGGGTCTTTGGATGCTATTCCCTCTGCATACACTTGTTAATGTAAGTAGCAAAGGCATGTGATCAGATTATAGGGCCGCAAGGTGATGGATTGTAGCATCCAGAAATGGCAAAAGCCAATCCAATTTATGTAGTCCTCTATCCAGTCTTGCGCATACATATCCAAACCCCTTGACCAAGTAAATTTAGGGCCAACAAAGCCAATATCAACTAATTCCATAAAATCGATCCATCCGTGGAAATTTCTGCATCTCCTCTTCATCTCCGCAGAGTCTCCCGTCCTTTCCTTCATTGAAACTGTGTCATTGAAGTCTCCGATGCACATCCATGGATCCTGTTGATTTCTTATAATATTAGCCAAATATGTCCATAATTCATATCTTTTTAGGATATTAAGGGGAGAGTGTCCAGGGGGAGAGTTATAAATTCAGACCTGAACTGTAAGATGCTGGGGATGTGCAAACAGGGGAAGAGTTGTTATAGCCTTTCGGTCCCACAACAACCAAGTTCACCCACTAAATCCATCAGCTTCCACTCTAATTATTCCATCAAGACCTATCTTTTCACAAATTCTATCCGTCTTAACATCACTCGCTCCTGGTTCCAGAATGACCAAGACAGATGGCTTATGTAATCTTCTATACTCCTGGAGGGCATTAAGGATCCTTGGGTTCAAAGCACCTTGAATATTCCATACTAATATAATCATTAAAACTATTGGTGAGCAGAAAAAAGGACACGTAGTCCATAAGAACATCAGTCTCAACTTCGATGTAGTTTCAAGTGAATCGGTTTGAGCTTGTGAAAATTGTCCATCCTCTTCCATCGACTCAAGGTCCGGTGGCTTGCCAGTTGGAGGCACCTGAGACAAAGATGGAGATGAAGAGGTTTAAAAGTGACAACAGTACTTCTTATATTTCCATCAGGAGGAGAGCAAACAGAAGGGGTGGGAGGACGAAGGGGCTGGGCGGAGATGGGTGGATTGTGTTGAGTCTTATGTTTGGATTGAGTACTTGAATTTTTTTCTACATTAGATCTTTGGTGAAGATGGGCCACATTAGGTGGGGTATTTTCCTTGGCAGATGGCTTTGAGTGTAGGGCTTTGGAGGTCAAGTTAAGAGGGTTGGCCTTGGTTTTCTTTTTTCCACTAGGTTAGGGTGTCTCGGCCTGTTGCAAGGGAATGGAGTGAGGTGAGGGTGAGTTTTGGTGGAGGCTTTAATAGACAGAATGGATTTCCCAGATGCAGTCATTCTGTGTTCAACAGCTGACCTTAGAGAGTTGTCAGGTTCAATTACGGGATTCCCATCCCCAGTATTCAGCTGCTCCTCTTCCTCTAGGTCGGCTAAAAGCTGGAACCTAGTACCCAATCCTCCCTTTATAGCCGGTGCCTTACCTTTAACCCTACATTTCAAGCTTTTTGTGCCGAAAGATCAAGGATCTTCAATTCTTTCTTGATTTTTGAGACTTGTCTTAAGGTTTGTCATCGTCCGCTGTTCAGCTTCCACTTGGTTGCTGGTATTCATAGTCCGCCACCGGCGTGGGCATTGTGATATCATCCAGTCTCCATATTGATTGATCAATTCAGGTCTGATAACAAATATATCCTTCATTGCTGTGTCAGATTGGTTATTAGTTTCATCTTCCTGAGTGTTTTTTTTTGTGATGCTTGATGATTTAGCTCTGGACAATCTTCTTGTTTATGCCTGTAATGCCCACAATGAAAATAAATCTTATATAGGCCCTCATATTCAACATGATAAACTCTTCTTGGAAATGAGAATTTAGACACCAAGGGTTGTGATAAGTTTAACTCTACACTGACTCTAGCAAACTTACCTCTTGCACCACACAAAGATCGTTCATCCACCCTCAAGGTTATGACAATTTTATCTCCCACTCTTCTGAGGAAAGCCTTGTTGTAGCACTCCAACTGAATATCTAGGAACCTAACCCACAAGAATCTTCTCAATGCCAGTAGATTGAGGATCGAAAAAGGGGTGCCATTTCCTAATAGTTAGGTAATGCTCTGCAATCAGCCAAGGACTCCAAATAAAGCCCTCTCATAGTCCTCTGCAGTGGACAGCCGAACCACTTAGAAGAAGTTGCCCACATCAGTAATAACACACCCTAGTTTTAGTTTCCACATTGCAGTAAGGGCTTTACTAAGTGTTTAGTAACACACATTTCTTCCCAAACTCTTGACTATCAAAGCGTTCTTCCATGGTTTGCACATTTGCAAGAACTCGTCTTTGGTGATACGAACACTTGGACAACCCTCTTCATCCTCCTCTACATCATTATCCAGCCTAGAGCAATCCCAGTCATCCTCGCTTCTGCGACATCTCTGTCCATCATTAATCCAGGGTGCCCTAATAAAGTATCTCTAAAAGAGATTTTTCCTTTATGGGCCAGCACGGTTTCATCTAGGCAGTTCTGGTTTAGTCCTGAGCCTCCATCATTGGTCGTTACTTTCTTGTTACTTCGTCTAAGTTGATCTTCCTCTTCCGGCGAGAGATCACCACGAGAGGTTTTAGGAATGAGGTCAGTCATGGCTCAGCTTGGTACCTTAGTAGAGCATGGGTTTTTGTAAAGTCTGTAACCTTTAACATACAACAGATGGTGAGTTTTCAATATCAAAAGAAAAAATATGACACGACTTAAACAATAATATATTAAATATTATATATTAAAATTTTTACTAAATATGATGTCAAACAAGCCAAATAGTATTTATACCCTTAAAAAATAAATAATTGTCATTATTTATATTTTAGTCAAAATTTATTATTATTATGTTTATGGGTGATGTTAGATACTCCTTGTAAACATATCTGGAACGTAGTACGTTGGACCACAAGTCTAGAAAGGACAGCACCACATGTGAAACTTGTGTGAAAGTAACTATAACATCAAATAATCAATCAATATTGTACACTTACTAGGTTGCCCTATCAGACAAGAAGTTGTAGGCCATCATTCTCTATTATCCAAATACATATGATTATTAATTACCATGTGATTCATGAACAATTTGAAATAGGCTTGAAACATATATGAGAGTGTTGCTAAATTTCACCCCAATTTTAGGAATTTTTAGGAAAAGAACTTTACTTTTCAAAGGAAAAAAACTTTCAAAAATGTTAAGAGAACCTTCCAAGATTGCTTAAAACCTCTCTACTAAGGTCTTGAGACAAAAGTGCTATCGATGGTGAAAATCATCCGCTATGATATGTAAATAGTGGTATGCCAAGTCGAAAACCCTAACCATTGTCACGGGTGTTGCCTTTTCTCTAATCTGGTTCTCACTTGTACGTCATGTTGCTATTTTACTATAGGCCAGTGCACATGGCTGACAATCTGGTAACTCCTATAACTTCTTCTATTATATATGGTGGGAGATTCGTGACAAGGAGAATTTCAAGGTACATACGGTAGATTTCTTATATGATTAAAGATTGTAATCTCGCTGTTATCGTGGCTCATAGATGTGGTTGAAGAAATGGCGATTGCCTTTCTAGAAAAATTCGAGAAATTGAAGTAGTGACAGTTTCGTATTTTTAAGGATCATCCTTGTAGATGAATTTTGAAATTTTCAGGACTTGGTTCAATGGGAAATTTGCCAAGCAACAATGCACAATAGCTTCGTTGACGATTTACGCTTTTTTTTTTTGGCCAAATTCCATTGTTTAGGCCTTGAAAACTGCATTTTTGCTATTTTGGAAAGTTTTCAATTGTTATAACTTGTAGTAAGAGTTTCTTTTTTCAGTGTCGTCTATAGTTTTTTTTTATTATTCTATGTCTATTTTCTAATGGAGGGCTTTGTCTATTTAATGGAGGGCTTTTTACACTTTTTTTATTGGGTATAAATTGCATGTTGAATGGCTTGAACAATCAGTTTTGACTGGATAATAAGAATTTTGACGGTTGCCCTCTTTCTCACCTAAAATTCGAGATTCTTTCTTCAATCAATGAGTTTAGTTGCCTAATTTTCTTGTACTCTTTGAATCAATAGGTTTATTAATTAAAGATAGTTTCGGCAATCGTGTGTAACTTAAAAGATTTAATATTTATTTGTTTGTTTTTAATGGCTTTCACAACATCACTCATATTACCAGGGTTAGAATAATAGGTTGGGGTAGGGGAGGAGCAACTCCACAATACAGAACAGGGGATTTTGTAAAACTTTACTGGTTAGGTAGGGCGTGTAAACTATTATAGCCCAATTTTGTTTGACAAATGATATAAACTGGTAACAGAGCAGTTGAGTTAGCTATGAAAAAGTCGAGGTTGGGAAGTTTGATAGAAACTGGTGATTTTGGATTTTTCAAAAAACCCTCTAATTTTGCTTGAAACCCCTCAACTAAGGGCTTAAGACAGAAATGTTTTCGATTTTGAAAATCACGTACTATGATGTGTAAACAGATTAATCAAAAACTAATGTGTGAACAGTGACATGTCACGTAAAAAACCCTAACCATCGTCATAAGGATTGTTTTTTCTCTAATGTGGTTCTCACTTGATTGTCGTTGAATATGGGTGTCGAATTCAACAAATAAATTCATGTCCAAAAATATGAACTTGGGTATAACAACAGTAAATAAGATCAACCAACAGACATTGGAAAATTCGCTTATTTGTGACAAAAGCAAACAAAAACTAAAGAGGGGTTTTGATTAACTCAAAAGAAAATTATAAGAAAAAAATGCTTAGGAATATAGGGCAAAAATTGGGAAATAGATTTGGGGTTAGGACACTTTGGGACTAGAGCAATGAAAGTATGGTTGGACTCACGATAAAGACGGTCATAATTAAATAAACTTCTGACCATAGCAAAGACTTTAGAACCAATGAAGGTTTAGTTTGTGAAAAGAGTTAATTATATCAAGTGACACAATTAAACTTTTGAATTTAACAAATAGGCCCACACAATTTTGATTTTTACAAATAGAAACACGCTCAAATTTTTGTTCATAAATGCCAAATTTTTTAAATAGAATCTCAAAAATTCCAAAATCGAAATAATAAAATCGCTCCTCTTTCTTTCATTTTCTCAAATTTGTTCGCTCTCCTCATTTTCTCTCTCTTCGGTTTTCTCTCTTTTTTCTCTCTCCTCTCCTCCTCTCTCTTCTCACCACTTTCCTCTCTTTCCTACCTCTTTCTCTCTCAATAGTTCTATCCCTTCGGTCCTCTTCTCTCTCAACCTCATTCTCTGTCGATGTTCGTCGTCTCCTTCACCGCTCTCTTTTTTTCTCTCATCGCTCTCTCTCGTTAGGTTCTCTCTCATTGTCATAGATCTCTCTGTCAGTTTCTCTCTCCTATTCATTCTCGGTTTCACATTGTTCTATTTTCGATTCTCCATCTCGATCTTGTCGCTCTCCTCGATCTCTCTCTTGATCAATTTCTCGTCGCTCTCTCGATGATCTATGTTCTCTCCTTGACAGAATCTCAATGAGGCTCGTTTCTTTCCTCCACGCAAGACAGAGCAGTGACAATGTCGCCTGGAGCTTCACAACAAATGCGTGTTATAGTGTGTGACACAATCTATGTCATTTCCAAACCTGAGCAGTGAGGGTGAAACAATTTGTGTTTTTCAATTTTTAGGGTTTCTACAACTATTTTTTGTTTTTTTAATGTTAAGCCCCTAAGTTTTAACTTTTTTTTATAGAAGTATTTTTTTTATTTGTTTTCATGTGACTTAAACACTTGGAAACCTTCTTAGATTTTTTGAGACCTTTTGTAGACTTTAGAGACTTTTGGATACCTATGTAGATCATTGGACACCAAATTAATTATCATTAAATAAATTAAAATTCATTAATATATACATAAATAATTGAGCTTAATTTTAAAAAATATTACATAGAAAATTTATTGAATCAAATTTTTATAAAAAAAATTGTGAGATTTAGACACCTTTGGAGGCCATCTGAATTAAACCAAACTTCTTATAAAAAATTAAACTCCCTTTTGAAGACTTTTGGAAACTTTTCGAGACCTTTTGAGGATTTGGAGACCTTACGAAAAAATTAGATAGTTTTTTTAGTAAATTCGTTTTTCGCAAAAAAATCAATTTCTCTCAAATATTGGTATTTTTTTGGCATTGTTCAAAATTGATATTTTTGAAAAATATTTTTCAAAAACAGTATTTTATTTTGTTATAAAAGTGTGATTTTCCCTTGCGAAAAAACAAACCATTCGGCCTAGGCAGGGTGGATCTATAGTGAGACCTGCAGGTGTTCGAGCCCCTGCTGCTACTGGAGGATGGCCATGGGAGCCCTCCTTCGGCAACGCTCCACCATAAACCCAGCTCTTGCTAGGTTTTCGCCATTGAAGGTTCAAGGTGCCATGGAGATGGAGTTGCAGGTGATTTGACCTCTGTTCTTGTTCCTGATGGTTTTTTTAAACCACAGAGCGAAACTACGTTGTTTCACCCTGTGGTTAAAAAATTGAGAGTTCAGGGCAAAATGCTTCATTTTGCCCTGGCCTTTTAAAAGCATCCTCTTCGCTTTTAGTCTTCTTCTGTTTTCGCAGCCCACTCCAACGCCTAAACCACTCCTCTCTTCTCTTTGCTCCTCCGTCTAGTGCTCCACTCTCCAGGCTGCGCTGCCACCTTTATGTTGTGTCGCCACCAACTCTACATGTTTTCCTTCGTCGACAGATCAGTCCCAGGTAAGCTGTCCCTTTGTTTTACTCTCTATTTTTCTCAACATTTGAGTTTTAATTTTATTTAGGGTTAGGTATATAGGATGAGATTGTTGAATGATTGTTCATAACATTGTGATTTTAATTAGGTATTTAGGATGAAATTGTTGAATGATTGTTAATTGATTCATGGATTTAAATTTTGTTTGAATATATTTTAATTAATAGGTCAACTGATTTGGGTTGGACTTAATTTTATTATTATTTTGTCTGTTATTTGTTATCTAGTCTATGGAGAAAATTTGTAATCTTGAATCTAAAATTAATTGTATGATTACAACATGTATTCAAATATTTTATTAAATTTAATGTAATTTTTCTATATACATACACACACACATTGTTTTGTCATATACACCGGATAGCTAGATTCTGGCTAAGCAAATTTGGCCCTTGCTTAGCCAGAAGGGCCATTTTCAGATTCACGGCACCTAGATTAACATATTACGGATCCACTTGGCCTACTTTCAATATTTTGGCAAAAAAATAGAAAACTACGCATGTTACGCTGCCAAATTTTAGCAGCAGAAATCTCGGTGTGATTGGCTCCGTTTTGGAGATTTTAATACTAAATTTTTTTCATGCAAAAACTATTGCTAGGCATAGCAGGAATAGAATCGACATGCTGAAATTGGATGGGAGGACTTGGTGCTGCGATGAAGAAGCTCTAAAGTAGAGGGCAATGGAGTTTTTTGGTGATCTGTACACAAAGGAGGATATTGTTTCGCCCAAATTCAATCTCCACGGCAGGTTCCATAAACTTCAAGAGGAGGATATCAGGAGTATGGAGGAGCCTATCAATCTAGACGAAGTCAGGAAAGCGGTGTTTGAAATGAGTTCTTCTAAAGCTGTAGGCTATGATGGAGTCAATGCTTATTTTTTCCAACAGCAATGGCCAACTGTTAGGCCTTCTGTTGTTCAATTTGTGACAGAAGCATTCAATTCTGGCACCTTTCCAACAGAGATCAACAAGACTTTACTAGTGCTGATTCCGAAAGTGGAGCATCCCGAGACTCTTAACCCATTAGTCTTTGGCCTTTACTCTATAAAATTCTTACTAAGGTTTTGGCTTACAGATTGAAATTTTTGTTGACTGATTTGATTGGACAGGGTCAAACAAGCTTTTTGCCTGGACGTAATATCACTGAAAACATCATCCTAGCTTAGGAGATTGTGCCATCTATGAGAAAATTAATGGCGGAAAATACATGGCCTTAAACATAGACATGCAGAAAGCCTACGATACGCTAAGATGGGAGTTTATTGAAGACACTTTGAAGGATGCTCTGTTTCCTGATAAATTTATTAGAATTGTTATGCACTGTGTGTCTTCGGTTTCTATGCAGGTTCTTTGGAATGGATGTCCCAAGACAGAGTTCTGGCCCTCTAGAGGAGTGAGACAGGGTGATCCAATATCACCCTACCTCTTTGTTTTTTGTATTGAGCAACTAGCTCAATGCATTAATTTGCACATAAAGATCAGAAAGTGGAAACCTCTGAAAGTTTGTCGTAATGGCCCTCCTATTAATTTTTTTTTGCGGACGATCTTTTGTTGTTCTACAGGGATGACTGGGAACAGGCTGGAGTGTTAAAAGCTATTCTTAGGGAGTTTTGTGAAGCTTCCGGTCAGATGATTAGCAAAGAGAAATCTATTATGTTTTGCTCAAGGGACATCAATCCGAGAGAGGTGAGAACCCTTAGCAGTTATGACGAGTTTCAAGCTGGAAGATAAGTTGGGCCGTTACTTGGGTGTGCCTCTTTTGTATAAAAGGGGTTAACAAGGAAACTTACCAAGGAGAAGTGGACTAGGTGTTAAAACGGTTGGCAACGTGGCATGATAAATCTTTATCTTTGGGTGGCAGGACGACTTTGGTTCAGTCTGTTTTAAATGCATTGCCTATTTATACTATGCAAACAACCATGATTCCCAGTTGCACTACCAATAAAATTGAAAAACTCTCTAGGAATTTTTTATGGGGTGGTAGCAAGGACAAAAAAGCAGTTCACTTAGTGCCTTGGAAACAAGTTTGCCAGCCTGAGAGCAGGAGAGGACTAGGTATTAAAAGCATACACATGTACAATAAGGCTTTCTTGATGAAGCTAGGGTGGCACCTTGTAGCAAGTCCAAAAAAAATTGTGGGTTCAAGCCATGAAAGCTAAATACATGAAAGGAGTTGCTGATATCCTGTCACAACTCACACCGACTAGAGGATCGCATTTGCGGAGGGGCATTTGTAAAGTTTGGCCTATGCTTTTAGAGGGTATCCAATGGGTGGTTGGTAATGGCCAAAGGGTGAAGTTTTGGAAAGACCGGTGGGTTTGCGAGAAGAGCCTCCTAGGGGTTGACCCCCCTTTGGGCACAGAGAGAGTGGTCAACTCTTTCACTTCCAATGAAGGTAAATGGATGTTGGAGGAAATTTAAACTTTTTTATCTGATGAGTTCTGTGCTATGATTGCAGGTACCAAACCACCATCGGCTGAAGATGGAATGGATCAGATTTATTGGCAATTTACAAATGGTAGGAATTTCACTGTAGGGTGGCAGATGAATTATTCGGCAAGTCGGATTGGCAACAGACCCAAGATCAGTGGGATATTGTTTGGAAGTTCCAGGGGTCTCAAAGGGTACGTACTTTTTTATGGCCTGTATTTCATAATGCCTTACTGACTAATGAACAAAGAGTTTGAAGACACATCACTAATGATCCAACTATAGCTGCTGCCCCGGACAAACTGAGACTTGGGTACACATTCTCAAGAATTGAGTTTATGCTCAAGCTGTGTGGAATGAACTAAGGGATGGGCAATCTCTAGGTGATTTTCTTGTTCTTGATGCCAAAAAACATTATCATGGACAGCTTGCTGAATAATGACTAACGCCTTGGAATCCTTTTTTCTGTTCTCCCGTAACTTGCTTTCATCATCTCCAGGAACTGCATATCCATGTTCTACAAAATCCCAAAGATCTTGAGATTTGAGTAGAGTTTTCATTCGAATACTCCAGAACTCATAGCCTTCTCCTTTAAAAATAGGAATGAGAGGTTATGCAGTACTTGAAGCATTCCCATTGCTGCTGGCCATTGAATTTCCTCTGTAGTGTTTCACTCACCTCACATGTTTACACTCTCTACTCACACTCTCAAATATGCTTTGATACCACAATGTTGCAGAACAGAAGACAAGTAACGAAGATAAGGAGCTGAATTTTTATGCTACATTATTCTAGAATTGAAGGTGCCTTTTTATAGGCTTACAAAGCAACAAAAAAACCAAAAAAAGTCTCAACAGAAAATCAGATAATTTTAATCTTATCTAAATAACATAATATCAGAAAATTAATAAATAGATAATCACCATCGAAATGATAAAGTCTATTAATAGCATTTGCAGTCCTAGCACATTTTTAGTAGCAAGTGGCAAGAAGTTTCCCATACGCTACAACAAGAGCAATATTGGCTCTGATTGGTTTTACAACATTTCTGGTTTGGCTGGCCAAGCAATGGGCCAAGATGCTTGGGCGTCAAGAATAAGCACTGTCGGTGACTCAGCCCTAATGGTTTTTCGATCTCATTTTACTTTAAGTCAATGGATGGATGGAGAATTTGACGTGGAAAAGATGAAGAGGATCTCTGAAGGCCAAAGACCGGAGATTTGGTCTAGAAAACATGAATTTTGGACGAGCGATGAAGGGAAAAATCAAAATGGTTTGGTGGATAGTGACAAGATTTATGATAAGGAAAAGCGTAACTTGAAACGTGTCAAATGGGATTGGAACTTCAATCGTGTAAATCTTGTGCCTGCTGGAATGATTAGGGCGATGATCAATGCAGTTTTAGATTCCCATGATAGAAATGTCGTACATAGCAATGTAAATGATTCTGACAATTTTATGTTTAGAGTTCCTGATAAGTTTAAGCTTCTAGATCCAACTTTTGACTGCGTTCTGGTCCCAAACTATTGCCCCTATAGTGTTACGATGAAAGGCTTCGACATAAAGGAATTAAGAAAATTCATTCTAAACTATATTTTGGGCAAAGAATACAAGGAGCTCCCCAAGAAATTACAACACCTGATGGATCTGTTAGCGAGGTATGAATCACAAGGTTGGACAAAAGAGGACAATGATTTATTAAGAGACCACCCTTCCTTGCAACCATCTTGGCGCATGATGAATTTTTTGATTGTTTTTTATAGCAAATATAAGTATCATGATGAAATTGAACCTGGAAGGCCTATTACTACACTTTGAACAAGACAGTTTCAAAGTTTCACGCTAAGGGAGGGTGGAAAGACTATATCCCAAAGAACACTCCATTGTATAATGTGTTTTATCATCGGGATAAAACGTACAACAATAATCTCATTGATCTATTTAAGTTTATCAGAAACGTGTTTACTCATTATAAGGATGGGACTTCTAGGAATAATTTTGTTGAGGCGTTGATCACTTAATGCTATTCGTCCTCGATGCTCGAGCTGTACAAAGTGCCGGTATGATCAAGGTAATTTTTACTTTTAAGTACTCAATTCATTGTTCTACTAATAGATACTATGATTGAATCTCATAGACTAATTTTGGATTGGTAGTTTATTCTTCCACCAATAACTAGCAAATTTAGTGCCAAATGATTTTCAAGTTCTTTTTTTTTTGTCTTTTCTTGAATATTAGCTGAACAAGACTTCTTATATGCAATATGTTGTTTATTTTGGTCTCTTAGGGACCCCATGAAAGGCCAGTCCGGAGTCAAAAGATTAATACCCATTTTTCTCCAAGCGTGTTTCAATTTGGTTTAGAAACTGTGAGTCTTCTTGTTCTTCGTCATTTTTCCTTTTTTGTTGTGGTTGGACCAAATTGGACTGTTTTTGTCGTGCATTTCTCTAGCTGGAGCTCTTTTGGTGAAGCATTTGCTCCTGAGTTGCATAGTTTGATTTATCATTTAGTTGAGTGAAATTTTGGTTTGGTTAGAAGCTTATTGTTAGTGTCTGTTTTGCAAATCTTTGTCCATCCTCATTGTCTTAACTGAACCAAATCGTTGCATCAGCGTTGTTGCTTTATTCGTTTAACATTCAATAAACTCCTCACCCTTTTATATCTTCGCGTCAAGGGGTCGACAGTTCGAAAATAAAATGGATTATAAAAAAGAAAGTGTTATACCGCCGTTATATTCTCTTCGTATTATCTTATTAAATAACATCGACAACTAATTTGCATTTTATTGACAGGCATCCAGCGATTGACATTCAACAATCTTCTCATGAAAGGAGAATAAAAGATTTTTTATTCCCAGTAAAATGAACAAAGTTGTATTCCACTTGCCCCATCTTCTGCATTTAGTGCTGAGTATAGGAAATAGTTAGCGGAAAGGTATGGCTTCAGACAGGGAAAATTTTTTACTACACTTGTTGTATGTCTAAAATTATACACTAACTTAATCAGAAATTGACATTTTGTTTGAAACATATGTCAGAGTGGATCAAATTATCTGTATGTCATTTGCTGATTGGTTTGATGTATGACTTTGGTCATACACTAAGTGTAGTCAAGAATTTTTCGGCACGCAGATTGGAGAACCACTTCCTAATGATGTCACAAGAAAAGACATAACGGATACTCTCCCAAGAAAGGTATATCCTTTTTCCTGAAATCTTCATCATGCATCAAACTAGTTTATTGTTTCCCCAAAATAAATCTGATCAATTATCTATTTTAGTCGTTGCTCTTTCATGTAGAATTAATCCTTCCCACATATGGATCCTAACAGGTTGATCCGGCACTTTGATTTAAAGAGGTTCAGAACAAATGAATTCAACAGGGTGAAGATAAGCTTGGCATGTTTTTTTGCATCTTTTGCAATTGGGTGGCCATTGATCATTTATAAAACAGGGATTTTGGGATGGATTAAGTAACGGTTAATGTCGTGGCTGGGCAATCACTTCTGGGTAATGCTACTTTCTAGGCTTGCAAGTTGCAATGATACGATATGATTTAGTGACGAATTAAGAATGGTTCCTGTCATTGAAATTCACACAGTTTTACTTTATTCTGTAAAATTAGCTTGAATTGCTTTGGTCGCCAGATTTCTTTCAGCAACATATTTCTTCATGATTAAGATGAACTCCTTTTCGCTGGTTACGACTTCAAACTTTCACATAATTTTTGTGGGTGTTCAATGCTTAAGTGATAATGCAGTCCCTTCTTTTATCTGTTTTCGTCCGAATCTTTTCATTTGAATTGTACAAATGAGCAAGTTCACAATGGTGCCCCATACGCAAAATATTAAAATTTAGAGGACCATGAAATCTAAATATGAAAAAATGACTTGTAATTTAAATCTTGGGCTTATGCCACTCAAATCTTTGATTTTTTTGCTAGTATACTGTGTAATCCCTTCTAGGCCCAAATACATATACATGGAAAATATATATTACTATTTCGAAGGGCCTTTTTTAATAGGGTAAAATTTATAATGGTGTTTGATATTTGATATATTGTTCATCTCAGTTTTTATTAGTTTTAAAATAATTTTTTCGATCTTTGACTCTAACTTCGGTTAGTTAAGTTTAACGGATACGTCAAATTTATTTATGTGGCAATACAGACAAAATAATCTCAATTTTTATGATGAAATTATCATTTAGTTAATGTTTAATTTGAAATGTTAAATGGGTCCTGCGTTTTTGGAGCATTTTTGGAGGATCGAAAGGGTAGCCATCTATAGAAGAAAAACCAACACAAGTCCGTCAAGTATTTGGGTCCACTCCACCATATTCAACTCTCAAAGACAGCCAAACAGTTGCTAATTCAAGATGAACCCTCAACAAAATTCAGCTCCAACCAACTCGCCAAATTTAATAGTAAATTCTGAAATCTGATAGCACTGGTGAAAATTGAAAAACGTATCAAATTCAACAGGGAACAAGAACAAGCGACAATCTTGTTCAAATTAAACTCCAAGAAAATTAAATAAATGAGGAATTTGCCATGATTTTCCCACAAAAGAAACGTATCAAAATCCAATTAACTAACTTGAATCAAAACCCATGAGGAATTTCTCACTATTCCCACAAAAGAAACTCCAAGAAAATTCGATAAATGAGGTCAGTTTCTCTCCACACTCTCAATCAAATTGGGAATCAACAACAACCACTGGAAGTTAAAAAAGCGACAATCTTGCAAATACCTGGAAGTGAAATATCAATGTGGAAGGTGCCACCATCATAAGGAGTGCCAATTGGGCCAAGAATGGTGCCGGTAAGAGGAGCAAGATTATCGAACTTGGGAACGACTTTAATGCCCGAAGACTACATGTCTATGACCAAATTACCCTAAGAAGGCACTTAAGTAGAGCAACACAGTACTTGACAACCCACAAACATAGTTTTAAACCCAAATACCGAACCCTCACACCAATTTTTCCTCAACAACAACCATCATTAGTGAGGTTAAACAAGACAAATACATGACCCTGAGAGGCAAAAATACTCCAACACTACGATTTTCACATACCCAAAACCATCACGATGGATTGAAACCCAAATCCCGAACCCTATCACAAAACCCGAACCCATTACCCATTTTTCACACTTACCCAGTTGTCTACATCGTCAGGCGTCGCAATCCCTGTCACAATCGCAGTTAGAGTGATTTGTTAGCTTTGATTTTACAAGAAAGAATGAAGAGAGTGAAGAGAGACTAGTGGGAAAAAACTGGTGAGAGAGGGAAAGAGGTCGAAAAGAGAGGGAAGGAAAAGGTTTGGAGTCTGACTTTTTTTGACGGGCATTTGTTGTTTTGACGTGACATGGATATTTTTTACTTTTTATCCTGTCTATTAAACTTAATTGATAAAAATTGGGGTCAAAAATTGGAGAAATTATTGTAAAATTAATAAAAATTAGGATAAATAATATACCAAACCTTGAGGACTGTTGTAATAACTTGAATATTTTTGATTAATTTTGGGTAAATTTTTCCTTGAAATTTTTTTTCGAATTAATTATTTTTGAATGATTAATTTTAATTTAAAATATCATTAAATTAATTAATGATATTTTTGGAGTGTTAATATTTTTTGGTATTAATATGATTTTTGAGGT